>VWZP01008835.1:1029323-1158068 GCA_013396995.1 Dicaeum eximium | reverse complement strand
CCGCTCCATTCAGCGGCGGAGGCGCGGCGGGCACCGACGGGGCTCGTTGTCTGCGGTTGGGCGGTTTGCGGCGCTCGGCGCTATTTTTAGCCCTCCTGGTTAACGCCGGCTCTTAATTAGGCGCCCGCCGAACTCCCTGCCCCTCCTCCCCCTCCTTTATTTAACATCGCACCCGCACGGTAACGTGAGCGCGGCGAGAAACCTCCCATCGGGGAGCGCGTCGGGGCTGCTATAAAAAGCTCCTCGCGAAGGAGGCTGGCTGGCTGGGCAGGGGGGGCGTCTGAGGACGGACCCGCGTCCCGGGAGCACCACGTGCTGCCGCAGCGAGGGGGCGGCGGGGGGGCGCGCACCGCCTCGGCAGCCCCCCCTTCCTCCCCTGCAGCCCTTCTTCCTCCCCCGCACTCTGGGCAGCGGGGGCGAGCTGCACAGGGAACACAGAGAGAAAGGTAGCGGGGGTGCCCTGAGCCACCCGTACGAGCCCGGTGAGGTCTGGATCCCCCGTTCCCCAAAAGCAGCGTTTGCTTCAAAGAAAGGAGGGAACAGAGAGCTATTGCCCAGCCGTGAGGAGGACCCCGCTGAGTGAATAGGGCATCCCTTCACCCTCTCGTGCAGTGGGCACTCTGGCTAATAAATTTAAAAAAAAAAAAAAAAAGGCACACTCTTCTGTCTGAATCTTCTCGCTTGCATGGCATAGAGCTGTTGAAATCCTCGGAGCAAACTGGGCGTGGGAATCACTCTCCCATTCAGGATAACGGGCTGCGAGTGCGGATGGCAGTGCGCGCTGTTTTCCGCCGGGCTGGGCGCGGTGCTGGCGGCCAGGGACGGCCCCGCGCCCTCACCGCCGTCCAGCCCGGAGCGCTCACGGGGTGCTGCGACCGGGGGGGACGCGGGGAGTCCGCAGCGGGAGCGCGGGGCTCCTCCCGGCGCGGCGCAGCCTCCGCCGGGCGCTGCGGAGCGCAGCCGTGTCTTGCGCGGCTCTGCGCGGGGCGGGAGGGGCTCATGCTGCGCAGGCTGCGCCCACTGCCCGGGCGTACGGTGCCGGGTCCGGTGGCAGCCCGAGGTGAGGGATAACCGAAGGCACAGTTGTGACCGACCAGCACTTACATAACGCGGCGGGTGACACAGGACACCGCGGGAGCGGGCGGCCCGCAGCCGCGGAGGGGCGCGGACAGGCAGGGCGGTGGCGGTGGCGGCAGCAGCGGCACCCCCGCCCTGGCAGCGCCGCAGTCCCAGCCGGCACGGCTGAGTGCCAGGGAAACCCCGAGCTTCCCATCCACCCACGGTTTTCTTACAGCACCGCGGGCAGCGGAGCGAGGCGCGCCGCCACTCAGCCTCCCGCTGGTGTTTCGTGGGGGAAGTGCTGATTTATTTGATCACTTACTGACTTATTAAATGCTCAATATTCCGGCAGCTTGTTTTCCCACCGCCCCGGTAAACAGCAGAGCCGGGGAGATGTGTCGGCACTATAGAGTGGCATTCCTTCCAAGTGCTTCCCGAGCAGAGCAAAGCCCATCCATCACTGGAGATGGAGAGCAGCAGCCCGCGCTACAAGAGGAGGTTGCAGGAAGAACCCCTCAGCGCGGCGCCGCAGCTCCTGGGCACAGGGTGGTGCTGAGCACGCCCTTACATCCACATCCCCATCCCCATCCCCATCCACATCCACATCCACATCCCCCCACCGCCAGCCCCCGCCTGCATTCCCCCCGGCAGGTTAGTGCATGTTGCCGTGTACGTGCATAACAAGTAGGTTATCAAGCTGTGGGAGAAGATTAAAAACAGGAGGAGCCAGTACCAGGGGGATATCAGATCAAGGGCAGCCACACGTGGAGACAGGCAGAACTGCCTGGTCCTCAGTAGACCTCCACGGGTGTTTCACTGGACAAGGAGAGGCTGGCTGACCACAGAGAGCTAAGAAGTTTCACAAGGTCAGGTATTTTTAACCAAAGCGTAGAGCCAGAAGGTGATGATGAGGATCAGCCCAGGATTTTGCTTCAAAGAAAGGGAATCTGGTCCATGCAGGAAATGCTTTTATTTGTCCCATTCCTGGGATGTTCAGTGACATATTTGCCGTTTAGACCCATTGGGGAATGGAGATATCACTCCATCCATCCCATTTAGTCTTGTGACAAGAGCGTACTCTGGACCAAGGCTGCTTGTGTGGTGGGAGCGATGCTTAGGGAAGGGAACACTTCTTGAAAAGGGGACTGAAGATGTCCTCAGGCATCACTATCAGAAAACCCTATATGAGAGCTAAGGGCGACCCAAGCACCAGCAAGGGCCATGATACATTGAGAAGCCTTGTGTGCTGCTCTGTGTGTTGGATTTGCTCCCTGCAGAGTGGGAGATGGGCATCAAGATGAGTCAGGCTCCAGCAAGAACCACCTTCCCATTCCCCACCAGGGAGTGGTTCAGCTTTCTCTTTCTTCCCTCTCACCTTGATAGAGACACCTCATACTAGAAAATGCTGATCTTTAAGGTTTTGCATGTGTTTACTCACATTCTGGAGAGCTATAGACTCTAAGATGCCACCCAAAACAAGCAAGCTGTGAAAACTGCAGAGGAGCAGATCTAACAACATCAGGCTCCTTCACACTGATCAACATTCAGAGTCAGTCAGTCAATCTTAGAGGCAGTTTGGTATTGTTTGTTACATCCTCTCAGGCTGGTCTCTCTCTGCCTTCACATCTTCTACATTTTTTCTATATATGCATTTTTAAAGTACAACAGAGTGAAGTTAAATGATGCTTTACTTGAAAGCAGCATAAGATAAGATCAAGGCAAAAGAACAAGCAAATCACTTGGGCCAGCCACCCCATATTATAATAATTTAAATCAGAGTTGACTTCACTGTAATGAGCAACGTTGGCAGAGATCTTACTACATGAAGAAATACAGAGCTTGTTTGATCTGTCACAAAAGAGTCCTGATTTGGTTTTGCTTGAGTTGTTTGGGATGTGCCTGTTGCTCATTCTGTCTCTAGCCAAGTTCCCTGGTGAATCTTGAACTGATGATGTAGTCTTGGTTTTGGTCCTGTCTCCTGTTGATGCAACCTGGCCTCTCTGGATGAGTGCTGAGTCTTCTTTTTGTCCTGTCTAGGGCTAGCAGTTGAGCCCGTTGTTGGCATCTGGCTGTGCCTGCTGCTCTTAGGTCCTGTGAAACTGTGGTCTGGTCCTGTGAAACTGTGGTCTGGTTGGTGCAGACACTACCTGGGCTCAGGTTTTTCTTGGCTTCTGGTTGGATTTCCTATGGAGAAGCTCTTTAAACTACATAGCAAGATGAGTTGAGAGAGCACCGTCCATCTGAAAACATAGAATATAGAAAACATGAGAAGAAATCAACAATCCAGCCGGTTCTCTGAGTAAGAGAATGGAGATTGCCTGGCAGATGGGACTGGGATGATCAGTAACAGGGGCAAGTACTGAGAGCATGCTGGTGTGGGTGCCTGGCAGAGCATGGAGTAGGAGGGTAAAAGGCAGAACCTTTGTCTCCTTAAGGAGTTTTCACCATGGTACAGTGTTGTAGGCACAGAGCTTGTGGTAATTGGGAGTGGGGCTGTGGTGGAGCCTCCTCCCTGATGGGCTGCAGCTGTGGGACAGGTGCCTGGTACTGAAGGCAATAAGCCAAGCGCTGACCAAGCACAGGAAGGCACACAGGTGAAATCCATATGAGATTAACTATATAAGGGGCTGCAGTGAAGGGTAGAGGAGAAGCTTTCAGCTCTCTGAAGGAGCAGATGCTTGCAGCCTTCCTGAGTGCTGACTGTGGCTCCACTGTCCCTCTGCCATAAGTGCTGGTTGTCTGCCATAGTACAGTGTGGCTTTCTTACATCAGAGGAAATAGCTGTAGAGGCTGATGGCAGATAGGATATCTTGGAAGGGGCTGACTTGTATACAAATATGGGAGGAGGCCTTGGAGGGTTGTACTGGAACAGGGAGGTAAGTAAGCTGTGGTGCCTGTGGCAGAGAAGCAGAAGCTTCTGATACCCTTTATGTTTTGGTGCCCTTCTCCCCTTCAGAAAAGCCCAGGAGCTGCATGAAATATATAAATACAGACTATTCTGCTCAATCACAGTAGGTGCTTCTGTAGTGAAAAGCTGAATCTATCTTAGAACTGAGGTGGAAAAAGATCAAGTAAGCCAACTGGTAGTGTGTTTCTGTGGTGAGCAATAGTGCAGAGAGTGAGAGCAGCTGCTCATTTGAATGCTTAGCATTAAATTAAGTGGGTGCAGATTCTGTCTGGTGCTGTTCCTTATTATTTTGAGACCTTCATAATTCCCCTGTTGTGCTGAAGAGCAGTCATGATGCTGATGGTTCTTGAGCACTCTAGGAAAGAAAGGAAACCCACAGCTCCTCTCCACTGTGATGCTTGGAGACATTTTCACCATTACATCTGCCAGCCTCTTGGGCTGCTCTCCCAGCACACTGACACAGTCATTTAGCTCTCCCCATGAACCTGCCTTCACAGCTGTTGTTTAGTACACAAATTTTGGTGAAACACCAATGGGGCAATTCCACTTCCACCACAGTTAAACTGCTGTAGCACCAGGCTTCTTGCAGCTCATCCCGTGGCAGGAGGTATCTACTATTCATTGGTACTTCATTACTCTATTGTCTCTATCAGTGGTTGTGATGCTGCACTACAAAAAAAATCTGGCTATTGTTCCTTCTGTCTTTTAAAAGTGATTCAGAGAGCTGAAATTTTGCCATGTTTTATTTTGTGATGTGCAGCTTTCTTTCCCTGACAAGCCTTTTATTTCAGTGTTTTTTTCTTAGTTACAATCTGTGGCATCTCCTAGCTACATTTTTAAGTCATGAAACAGCTCTGTAAGTTGCATTCTCTCTATGAATATCGGGGTTTGGGCAGATGATGCAAAAGATTGACGGGAAATGTGCCAGCTCTTTAATTCTTAAGTCAGCACTGCCTTAGAGCACAGTTTTTGTATTCAGAGAGTGCTGTTATGACAATTCTTGGGCAACACAGTCTGCTTTTGCTTCTGGCTTTGGGGTTTCTGAGGTGAGATGCTATTCACCACATGGCTGGGACAGGAAATGTAATTTAGAATGAAACTACATCCTGGGACTCTTCCCTGCATTAATACTCTCTTCTCCAATATGAAATGGCCTCAAAAGGAAGAAATAGTAGTTTATCGCTGTAGAATGGCATTATATAATTGTTAAAGCATTTTCCAGGATGATTAGAAAATTATCTTTAAAACTTTGCAAGCAGAAAATATAACTAATCTCAGTTTATCTGTATTTTAGGGTAGGAAAGTGAAATGCTGTATATTGTAATTGACTGTTTTAAACATGCTACCTCATAATTTTGATTTAGGAGATTAATCTGCAGCTAATTTTGAAGCTGGGGAGATGAGTGGGTAAGGTTCAGGGCTATAAATCCTTCTCAGAAACTGATACTTTTTGAAGCCCAGTCACACATCACACTTGCTGAGGTATGTTAGTTAATACTCAGCTTTGTCTTCAGTGGCTCCAAGACTTCTAAATCAGTGCATCTAGTGGTAGATCACACTAACAGACCTACCTTGCTATATATAGAGTGAGGTTGCTTACCTCAGACTGTTCTTCTGGTCTATTTGTTTGCCATGTCCATTTCTTTGTCCTGTGATTCTTCAGGATGTTGGTCCCCAGCAGCTGCTTTTGAGAGCTGACTGACGTAGATGAGCTCTGTGAGCAGTCCGGCAATACACAGTGTGAGCAGCCCAGGAATAAGCAAGGCTGCTAGAGAGGGCACTCTGGATTGCCACACGTGTGCACTGGGGAAACAGAGCTGTCCTATTATTTGTGGTTGCCTTCTGCTTCCTTCAAGTCTGCATTTATAATGTTAGGAGTAAGGATTTCCATGGCACTAGCATTTCATAGTGTCATGACAGCATGTCACTCTTCTGCCCTGCCCTCTGAGCACAGTTCCCGGTAGATACCATTCACTTGCATTAACTATAGAGCCTTAAATACTCCTGCAATGAAATAAAATCTCTGCCAAAAGCCAGAATGTACCTGCACATTCATATTGTTAGCTGGTACTCTTTTCTTGCAAGGCTGTAGCCTGTTTTTACATGCTGTTAAGGTGCTTTTTTATTAAGCGAGCTCAGAAATCTGAGCCGATTCCAGCCCACCCATTTCTCTGGTGTTCTCACTATGCTGACCAAATCCAGCCTGTCCATTTAAGTTTGCTTTGCATTTTTTTTCTATACAGGAATCTATTACAGTCAGGCAAATAGCATACTCCTTTAACAAAGCATACAGAATAGTTTAAAATAGAAATAACATTCACTTTCATGTTGTATATTTTTATATTTACCTTTGAATATTCTGCCATTGTGTTTATTTTTTTCCTCCTTGGCAGTGACTTTAAAACCTTTCAATATCTTCTTGTATTCTTTTATATGACTCTTTTGTCAGTCTGAGTGAATGTTTTCTTTGGCTTTCCTTTTGTTTAAATATGGGGAATAGAGAGAACATGTCTTGAATTGAAATCACTGAACTGGAAAGGAACTACAAAAAGAATTGACTGTAGTAAAGCTTAAGTATTAAAATCCAGCTGGTGCAGTTCTTACCAAGCATAGAAAAGCAGAAAAATGCGTACAGCCTCAGAGAATGCATGGAGAAGCTACAATGGAAATGGTTGAAATGAATGGGAAAAATCAAAATTGGTCTTCTTTAACATGAAGCTAGATGAGAATGAGCCAAGGGTGGGGTAGGGTGGGATGCTGAGTCTGGGGGATTGGAAGAGGTTAAAATGCTTAAATGGAGAAGCATAGGATTGTTGTGTGTAGTCAATATTCTAGTTTTGGGCTGTTATTAATGAACTGAAATCAGTGAAATAAAACTTGATTGAAACAGTGATGACACAATTCCATGATGTAATGCTAAGGAACACTTCTCAGTGAGCCCTTTTAAGAAATGTGGAATAATTTGCAATTAGAATTGGTGGGAAAACATAGATTTAATCTGAATTGAAATCCTCAGATGTTGTACTAACTACTGAATGGATTGTTACTATAGAATCTTGCCAAAACAAAAAAAATCAGCTACATAGTTGCTTTCAATTTTTTATTCAGCAAATATGGGCTGAGCCATTTTCTTCAATTAGAGTATTATCAGCAAATCAAGCAAGAGATTTTTAAACAGTTTGCCTTGTCTGCAGTGTTTCCAGAAATCTTTTCAGGCTTGAGTCTACAAATAACTTCTAGGCTTAGGGGCCTTTCATTTGTTTCTGTTTGCACACACCCCCTTCTTCCCCTGCACACACACAGGTATGGAGATGTCCCCCCCAGTATTCCCAGGGTAGGCTTGGTTACACTTTGTAGATGATAATGGGGTTCATGACAATGATTTACCTTCCCCATTTGCCTATGAAAACTACAAAAGTTCCATTAAATCATCCAGATGACATGCCACTGTGAGCAGTTTCTAAACTTGAATTCTACAAGGAAAGAATGTTTAGGAAGAAATAGAGGCCAGAAAGGCAAAACAAGTAATTTTTCTGAACTGGCAATTGTGTACTGCTCAACAGCTCTTTATATTAATTTTTCTTACTTCTTTCAACAGGTTATTTCATACTTTATCTAACTTATTCTTTCTTTTTTCATTTCACTAATAAACAAAAATGGATTTTGTGACAATTTCTGCTGTAACCTTTTAATTCCCTCTCAATATAGTACACTAGACTTCATCCACATTAGTATTAGTAACTCCTCGGGTAGTTAAGAGTTGTTAATATAAAACCTAGTCACAAAATAAACCACGAGTTCAACAAAGGTTACTTAATCTTCTCAGGGATCTCAAAGTTTGATGTTTTCCTCAAAGACAAAACGAGTGACACATCAGAGGTTCTTTAGAAAGGACTGAACACATTTATTATTGCTCAGTAATCAAAAAACACTTTTGTGTTTTCAATATGGCGCTCTTCAAAGAGACAAGTAACAGCTCTGAGAAATGTTTCCTCAATGTGGAAAAGGTACAATACATCCAGGGAACAGAAATGCTGTCTCTATTACTCTTGTACCTGAATATATATTTCAGAGGCAATGAGGCATGAGAGGGCAATTCTGCCTTCAGAGGAAGAACTTGCTATTTTTTTTGAAGCTGCAACCAGGATACCTGCTATATTGAGATAGTTAATATTATTCAGAACATGTAAGACATGTCTCTATTTCTGTATCTGCTCAGGAAAAATCTGGAGTGGTGATGGGAGGCTGTAAAATATTCTTGAACTCAGTGTTCAGCACTACATCACTCTGTCACTTGGTCCAGCTTGTTCTAGGTAACGTGACCTGTGTCTTGTGATGCCTCACAAGTCCTATCCAGGGCTGATTTTATTCATTTCATCTGATGGTTTTGTATCCTCATGTCAAGATATTTGTGTGGGCTTGTGCTTATCTAACACTTGATAATCTTGCAGCTTTTTTTAGTATTTGTGTTATCTCCCTCTACACATCCCATCATCTTGCTGAGAAATCCAGTTTGTTTGTCTGACTTAGTCACGATCCTCAAGCTCAGCCACAGAATTTCTCTTCAGTTCTGAGGCAGTTTCACCCTAACATTTAATTTCTGCACTTGCAGATTTCATTTCACTTCTGTCCTTGAATCCTCAGCCTGGGACACTAAGACATAGGTATTTATTATTTTGTGCTCTCTACTTTTTCAGAGCATGCTCTTTCCTGGTAATTACTCCCCTCTTTCAACAAGAAACTTCCCATGTCTCTTAGAAAAGATGAAGAAAAATGGGAAGACAATAAAACAGAATAAAATAAATCTGGTGATTAATCACTCAATAAGCACCACTTGTAGTACACACACTCACTAAGGGGATACCATTTAAATCTATTGGCTTTAAAATCTGACATCATTGGTCCATGATTAATTTTTGAAAATAAAATTTCTCATTTTGCTGTAACTGTTTTGCATTCTAAAACAAAATGAAAAAACAATACGCAGATCAAAACTGCAAGAGAAGACAGCGTGCATAATGAAGGAGTCAAAAGTAATAGAAAAATCTTTACTCCTTGAGGATTGTGATGGCTACCATAAAGTGTATTTATTCTTACTAGTTTATTAAAAAAAAGGTGCCCAGTTAGCTTCTAATCATGAAAATGCTAGAAACTATTCACAAGGGTATAATTATTGATATGCACCAGCCTTCTGGGCTAAGTTCTTTTAAAGTTTTATATAAAATAAGAATTTATAATATTTGTAACTCAACCTGTGATTTAATACCTATTAGTCTGATGTGGTCAAATGATGGATTTCTTACAGCTCTTGAAAAACAGGCATGAACAATTACTTCACTCTTGGTGGAAAACTTCAAAGTTATGAAAAAAATGTAGGGAATTACTTAAATTCAGAGCATGCATGTAAAAAATAGTGCTAATGGAGGATTTCTTACCCTATTGAGGGTAGTGAGGCACTGGCCCAGGATGCCCAGGGAAGTTGTGGATACCCCATCCCTGGAAGTGTTCAAGGCCAGGCTGGATGGGGCTCTCAGCAACCTGGTCTAGTGGAAGGTGTCCCTGCCCATGGTGGGGAATTGCAACTGGATGATCTTCAAGGTCCCTGCCAATCCAAAGCATTCTATGATTCTGTGATGTACTGGGTGAGGCGTTTGATCCGTTTTGTGTTGCCAATTTCACCTTATCTACATTTTTTACCTTCTGGGACTTCAACTCCGAAAAATTCTCCAGCGATTACCTACATATGAAGTGCAGACATTGTGTTCAAAAGTCTATGCTTTTGAACACAAAAGTCAATCTATGCTAGGTAAAGTTATATATTAGCCAGTAATTTTTAGTACCATCAATTTCAATTATGTTGATTAGATGCACATCTTCCTTGTTGACAATGAGTGATTAATTTCAGCAGTGTTTTGCTACAAGGTCTGCTGAAGGTATATTGTCTCTAAAGTTTGAATTTTTTTGCCATTGATAAAATCTCTAGAACTTTTCATGTAACTTTGGTCTCCATTATGAAAAGACATGCTCCTTTTAGGCTTGTTTTTAAAACTAAATATAGTAAAACATCATATAATGTTGTCATATACTTTTTATGTGATCCGGGACATAGAATAAAGGCTGTCACTTTGATGCTGTGCATTGACTTTGTTGAATTTATCTGAATTATTACTGAAATTGGTATGGTGATCCATTTCAGAGAAGCTTTTTTGATTTAGAATTTCATAGCAGATTTTAGCTATATCATTGTGATTTTTAAGACAGGTGCACATATCCTTTGGATTTATTTCGGAACAAGTGTGTAATTTTATTGCTGAAAATGGGTGATCAACATTTGGACTGTGATTCCTGTGATATTCTCCTGTTCATGTGTGAGGAACTGGTCTGCAGCCTGTTGTAAGAGATAAATGCCAGTGATGCCAATCATATTTATTTCTTCAAGAGAGGAGAAAACAGTGGAGCTGTTAATAAGAAAGATGATTTCCACTGCTGTATATTTTTTAATAATATATAAAGTGGCGGGGGGGGAATACAAATAAACACCTCAGTGGTATAAAACCCTGAAGCTTTTTCTAAACTCCAGTAGCTGTGACATCATATGAACATATCATCCCCTAAAAAGACTTATTTTCCTTATCTTTATTCTATCTGTCTTATTTGATAAATGTTCACCATTCAGTGTTTTATATGAAATGAACTAGTGCTTTTCATCTAGTTAATGGATCAAAGCAATGTTCAAAGAAGAAAAACTCCTTTTATTAGCATTTTGTAGCAAATTCAGCTGACACAATAGGAAAGCAATAGAGGTGGAAAATTACTTGCTCTTTTATCTTTGAGTGTAACTCAAGGTTATAGCTAGTATGTGTGAGTTATTAATATTTTTAATTAGTCTGTTGAGAAATTTTCTATACTATAGGTAGTGACCCAACAATTTATTTGTAAACTGAATCCACTTAAAATTATCTTTGGTGAACAACTATCTGACTAATAAAGAATACAGATATAATATTTAAAATGTTTCAATTGGGGTGGTTGAACTTGCAGCTATTTAATTATAACTGAAGAACTCTTGTGATTTTATGGGGAAGAAGAAATCTAAAAGCCAGCTCCATAGTTTTTTAGTTTTCAAATTATGTGAGATAATTTGAATACAATACAGTTTTTCTTGGCAAAATCTTTATAGCATTATTGACTGGTTTTATTCAATTAGAGTACAATTTTAAATATATATCTGGAGGAAATGACCCAAAATACAAAGCAGCAAAAAATCTGTCTGCTGAATAAAGTAAAATAAAAGAAATGGTACAAAACCTTCCACTAAAAATTTGGCGATTTGTGTGGATTTTTTTTTCTTTTTTTTTATTTTCTGGGAGAAGTTTACAAAAGGTTTTTTTTTTCAATGACAATTTTAAAGTCTTTCATGATGTATTCATTTAACTTTGTATATAATCTCTATGAGCTTCTTTCACTGCTATTAACTATCCCTTCTATTTTTGATCTATCAATTTTCAGGTGCTGTAGGTTTTTCCTTATATGAGAAAATGGATTGCCAGGTTGCCCTATCATACAGAAATGTATCTGTCATTTTGCCTGTCATGTGGATTGTTAGCTATGAAGAACTATCTCTCCTATCATACAAGAAGATATATTTGTATCTCTTGCTTTGATTCTCTCCAGACATTTAGGCCCTGGTCTCAGTGGTATTTCTTGGGATCAGCATGTGCTGTATGATGAGTTCTGTTTGCATATAACAAACTAACCCAGATGAGAAAATGAACAAAAAATTCTAATCTGTTGGAACCAGCTGTAATTGTCAGTACAGAGAGGGGATCCATAGTTAGTAAAATCATGGTCTATTTTTGTCTTACTGATTAACCTGCTCAAATGATTAAGTTATATAGTAGGTTAAAGGTACTCTTTTTTTTCCATGTGTGTTCTTATGAAGAACAACAACGTTCACTAAGTTATGGGCTGAGATTTTCCTATTCTTTATTATTTTACCTTAATTTGATATAGCTCTGTGATCTGCAAGTAAAAACAGGTGTTGGGCTTTGTTTATGGTGCATTTGTCTTATACACTGTTAGTAAATTTTTTTCAGTACTACTAAAGCCTCAAGAATCACTAAGAAAAATCACCATGTAGTGCTGAGTTATCTTACTGTATCTTTTGGTATTTAAAAATTTTTGAGGAGTAAACCAAAGAAACCATGAAAGCAAATCTGTAATTTAAATGACTCATGAAATCCTTGGCACAGCTGTGGATTTTCTTACTTCATTGTTGAATGCCTGTTGCATGTAAAGAGCAAAAGAAAAGGAAATGCATTTGGTTTCATAGTGTTTTTTTCTTATTTCAGTGGGTTTTGTCATCTATGATGTGATTTTTTTCAAAGGAAAGTTCCTTTCCAAATTTTGCTGTCCCCCTTTCAGTGATCATTAGAATTGTTTTCGGGTGTGTTCCATTGTCATGCATTTTCTTGAAGGCAAATAAAAATATGGACAGTAGCAGAACATTTTTATTTAAATATGTTTGAATCTGAAAGCTTAAGTGTAATCTGTTTCCAATCTAGTGAAGTCTGCATAAAAAATACCAATAAATCTGATGGAATTGATCACTACATCACAGAAGTAGGGCTAAAATATGGGTGGCCCTTAAGGAAGAGAGCAGAGCCATCTTCTCCCACTGTTCTCACCCATGTTTTTTGCAGCAATGGCAATCACTGAATGCAAGGAAAACCTCTACCATGCAGCACAGAAACAGGAAATGGAAAAGTCTTGAGAAAATAGGGCAAAATTAAACTGTTAGGCTTTCCTCACAGGCATACAAACTACTGGTGAGTCCAGAGAGAATCTGTGCCTTATTTTATTCTGTGCATAGGACAGACAACCTAGATTTAGAGTACTATATAGTGAAGTCATCTGTTTTTTCCATGTGTGTATTTACATATTGTAACACATATTCCACTGTGTGGAGTACATCCACACTTGAAAATACTCCACACTTGAAAATGAGCTGCCTTTTTTTTTCTTTTTTTTCTTTTTTTCATTGAGTCACCAGCTGTTTAATGTCTCTTCTGTGTGACTGTTCAGGTTAGCCTGCGTTTGCATGACCACGTCAGGTGCATGTGTGGCATGGCCTTTAATGAACATGCATTGTGAGCTGTAGTTGCACAACACTGGCTTATTTCAGAGCAAAGCTGGAGGACACAACCCAGAAAATATGTTGTCATTGAAGTGCAAGGTGAACTTCTATGTAGTGGAGTTAAAATTTAGAATGAAGGTCATGACCTGTATTCCCAGTCTGCTGAAAACCCAAGGAAGCACACATACTGTCTGCCATGGGTACTACAGAAGGCTGGGGGAGGAGAGGCTTGTTTGGTGTATGTTTGTTCTCTACAAATTCCACTCTGAATTTAGGCATTGGGAACACAGGGTAACTGGGATTTGGACACATGTGTAGTCCAGTAAACAGAAGGGTTCCCTGGGGTTATGCAGAACAGGGTGTGGAGCCTGGTGTGGTTGTAGATCAGGGTAGGAGGAGTTCCTGTCCCCTGCAGATACAACCAGGATCAAGGCACAGACAGCCCTGAGAGCCTGCACTGCTGGGTCAGGGTAAAGCCTGGTGCCTCCCCGTGTTAATGAGGAGAGCAGTGCTTATGGAGCTTCACAGGGGAGCTGTAGGATTGCATGGGAGCCCTGAGACCCTGAACTCCACAAGCATACCCTTCCTGTGAGAAGTGACTCAGCCCACACTGAAACAATGTCTCGTGTCCCCATTCCAGGAAAGGATATCTGAGTTTTGTCAAGATTTCTTAAGAAGTGCATGTTTTGTTCTTAAATGAAACTTTGTCTGAAAGTAGAGAACCTGTATTTCCAGACGGTTTGCTTGTGCTCCTAGGCAAGGTTCTAGACCTAGATGCCAGAGCCTGGAAGTTTTGCTCGAGTTTTCTCATTTCATGTATGGAGTTGATGGATGTGAGAAAGTGCCAAATCAAGGTAAATTCTCTTTTCAAGATACTTTCTGCTTTTCAAACTTTGTCAGGAGAGGCAGGTTAAAAAATCTGGGAAAGCTTTCTTCTCACATGAACCCTTGGTCCCTCTGTCATATGCCTTGTGTTTGTATTTGAAATCACTCTGACATACAATAATTTTCTTTTGAGAGACAAATACTCTTTGCAAATAGGTATGAAAAAGAGAGTGCCCAATAACGTAACAAAATGTTCTTTGTCATTGGCTAGGCAAGATCCAGCTCTTCCTTCCTTTCTTTTTTTACTACTTTCTGATTACTGTAGCCTCTTCATACTTGCCAGCTGTGCTACATGTTCCTGTTGTGTTTGAATGAGTGTACAGCTATGCTCAGTAAAAGCAGATACAAAAAAAAAAAAGTAATATGGTTTAGGTGACTGGACCTTAAGGTGACTTTTCTGTGGACACAGCTACTGGGACAACCTACTCTAGAAGGAAAGGAGGCAGATCTGCTGTCAAAATATGCAATTCCTGTCATGCTTCAAGGAGTAGGATCTGCTTGGACAGGAGTAGTGTTGGAGACCCTGGCACAACTCCACCAGGGAGTCAATTGTCCTGATGTCAGTATTGCAAGGGAAATCACCCAGTGAGGTAGAAGAGGAAGGACAAGCCCTGTATAGATCCTCTTAGGGACAAGCCCTCTATAGATCACATCCTCTTTGATCTTTCTGCCTTTTCTGTTGTATTATTCCTAACACTTATCCTGTTACTTTAGGTAATAGCAAATGAAGTAATCATCATGAAGTTAATTTTCTGTGTGATGATTTATGGCTTTAATAGCAATAAAATGTTCTTGTTATGTCTTTTCCTTAGTAAGCTAGTTGTGTTTTGGTTTTGACTAGAATTAAGGTTTTTTTAAAATGGAATTTGGATTTAAAGTGGCATTTGGATACACTGGGAACATGGATCTTGTAATCATCTCCTCTAAGGCCACTCTTGTGCTTTGGGAACTGAAAAACAAAGTAGATAGCTGAGATGGAAAAGAAAATCCTATGCTGTATGAGAGGCAGTTTAAATACCAGATGCATTTATGCATTTCACTCTGGACAGCTATTATGTTCATGCATTTCTTAAGTCCTGGAGAAAGCAAAAAATAAAAACAAAAGGTAGATGAATCAAGGAAAATAACTTCCTGCTTAAACCAAGAAAACAGCTGCATCCGATAAACTCTAGTATAAATATATATTTAATCATAAGGAAGGCATTTTCCATCTCCTATTACCCTGGATGTTGTTAGCTTTGCATTTTTCTCCAGGGCTAAGGAAGAAATTTTAAAGTACACCAGATGAACCTTAAAGCTTGGATCAATACATCCAACAGAATTCTTAAGAACAATTCTTAAGCTAAGCCTTAGCCCTATTATGACATGTACTAGAAGACACACGTTTTCTTGGAGAGATGAAGCAACTGATGATTTGCAGATGCTGTGTGTAAGGAGAAAGATATCATCCTCCACAGTAGAATAGTGTGACAAAGATCTCTCAGTACTTACAAGTTAGCAGGAGGAATGAGTGCTTGAAACAAGGTAGAGGTGGGATGGAGAAGAGAATGTGCCTTTTCTGAGCAAATACTTATGAAAGGTAAAAAAATGTCAGTGGGTTACAGAATCAAAGCAATGCTTCACTCCTTTAGATAGTGCCAAAACCACAATATTGCTTTTCATAAGGAAAAATGGGAATTAACTTTTAGCCCTCGGATCGCCCTCGTTCGTTCAGCCCTTTGAAGTACTTGTTTTTTGTGGGAAAGTTCAGCTGCTGTCTCACATGGACTCCTTGGTTCTAAAGGCTGTACAAGCAGAAGGCAGTGGAGAGGAGGAGAGCTGGATTTCTCAGGGGAAGGTGAGGGAAAGGGCAGAAGAGCTGGCCAGTGCTGGCCAGGACAGGACAGACTGTTGGTGCTGCAGCACAGTGCACTGCACGTGTCTGCTCTTCTTGATTACATTCAGAACTGGTTGGTTTGGTTTGGTTTTTTTCCTCCAGGCTTGCTTTTTTTTTTTTTTTGGGTTTTTTTTTTTTTTGGGTTTTTTTTTTTTTTGGGTTTTTTTTTTTTTTGTGGGGTTTTGTTTTGTTTGGGATTTTTTTGTTGTTTTTTTCTTGTTCTGTTTGTCATTTGGTTGCTTGATTCTTTTTGGTTGGCGTTTTGCTTCTTTGAGGGGCTGTTTTTTCCTTTGGTTTATTTTGTTTGTAGGTTTGTTTCTTTGGGGTTTTTTTAGTGGCTTTAAGGTGTCCCTGAAAATGTAGCATCCATGTATCTTGCAAGACTGTCTCCTAGAATAGTTCTGTATCCTTTCTTACAGGCAAAGCCCTTTGGGCACAACTTAACTGTAAAGAAGTTACATAATAGTGAAAAGCTTAAAAAAAAGGATGTTTTTCCCTAGTTGATGTAGTTGTCCCTTGCAATGTGTTATTAAGTGTTGGTGGGTACTCTAGAAACTTATCCCATTTTTCTGTCTTTTTCTATTGATTTAACTGTGTTTTTAATGGACTGTCTTATTACTGTAGCCTTTTGTCCACCTCCATCTTTGTATTTGCTTTTCAAGGTAATTTTCTCTCCCTCTAAATATGTATTCACTGTGCACCCTTAAGGATGCTGTTACAATACAGTAAACAGATATCCTTCATGGTGGAACAGAGTATTAGCAATTACAGCAATTACTGAAAAGAGCTGATGAAACCCTGAGGTGCCTCTTGCTCAGCAATGCAGCATGTTTAAAAAATATGGACAAAATATTTGCAGACCAAAGAAATGCCCTCATACACACACAAATATGCATGGACAAGAAAAGACCTCCAGAAAGATTTTGTGTATTTTTGCCTTCTAAATAAAGCAACAACTTCAGAGCACATACTATAAAAATACTATGTTGCTTACAACTATGATTTTGTTATTTCAGGAAAACTGTTCTGCATTTAGTGTCATGTGCAACTGTACAGCATATCTGGTGTGAATGAAAATGCGCTGTTAAAAGCAATGAACTGTATGTTTTAGAAGCTGAATCAGTCACAAGAGAATTGGTGTTAAGATTTTTGAGGTTTATTTGCTGGAACTGGAAAACTGTGAACTGGAAAACTGTGAACTTTCAACCTGATTGTAAGAGTCAGTATATATGGTGATGAGTAAACAAGGACAAAGGGGAACAATTTAAGAAAGGGAATTCTAAACAAACAAATATGAACATTAAAAATGTTGTTATTGCTGACCCAAATTTATCTGCAGTTAATGTAGGAAGAGAATTTCTTTAACAAGTTAGATGAGTCTAGCAAGGGGATTTACCAGGGGGTAAATCTTCAAGGATAATGTGATGTTGCTTATTGTTCTGTGAAGGCTGCAAATACACAGTGGCAAGAAGGATGTGTTCAAGCTGGAGATTAGCCAGAGTGGGAATTTGAACAGTGGGGTCACGGTTGAAGGGAATGCATAGAGGCTTTAAACACGCTGCAGTGCATATATTTGGAAGGGAATTAGTCTGTTTCATTCTGACATCAGCTTCTGTCTATTTAGATGACTAATAAAGCAAAGGGCTACACTTTTATCCTACAGCTGTTTCTGAGCTGCTTGTGCACAATCCTAATTGTAAAAGGCCTGTTCTTTCTTCCCTTTGTAATTGAAGCAGCAAACTCCTGAAATCCTTGTTTGCCTTTCTTGCCCCCCATCCAGATTGTCATGTGAATTTTCTTCAGATCCCTGCTGAAAATTTGCTCCTATGAAGCCTTGCATTAAGTACTGCCTGTTGATAGGAAGGGGTTAATAAGAGTGTCTGTCCTCAGTGTCCTGTGTTGCACCTGAGGGTTGGGCAGGATCAAGGTGAGGATATGAGAAGGCTGGCACAGCCTTCATTTGGGAACGGGCAGAGAGGAGAAGTTTTGTTGGGGGTAATGCCTCCAGCAGGGATGAGCTGCAAAAGGGCTGCTTGTCTGGCTGGAACTGTGTGGGAAGTGGGAATCCTGCAAAGAGCTGAGCTGACTTGAAGGGATATGAGGCTGTATGAGAGGTCAGACTGACCAAGGGATAAAAATCTCTATATTCTAATACAGTTTCCTGAAAAGGAGGTGAAGAAGATGTGTGTAAGCATGATTAAAGAACATATATTAGTCCAGGTCTCACTGTGATTTCCTTATATTGGTTTTATTATTGTCCTGGAGAAGAAAGGGATTTCATTTTTTGATATTGTTTACTATTGCAGATTCTGGACTGACTACTGCACCTTCTAATGCCCATCTCCAATCAGTTTTTGCAGCAGTCAAGACTGTGTGGCAATTTTATATAAGACAAATCTTTACTAATTTGCTTTTCAGTTTAGATCCTTGTTATTCCTTGGAGGAATAATGTGATCACTTGTTTCACCCTTACTGATGTCTGGTTCTCTAAGATGGGAGGAGGGACCCCTCTCTGCAGCTTAAACCAGAAGTTTACTGCTATGCAAACAGCAGCATGCACTGAAGTTCAAACCAAACAGTGTTCTGTAATCCTAGTTCTTGTGACTACTTGGGTATTTCTCCTACCCAAACAACAATGGGCACAACCAGAAATGTAGTTTAAAAGGCTGGATGCAGGCTCCTTCAGCCTGAGAGGCTGACAATTCATTTGGGCAAGTTCTGAAGTTAATAGTGTAACCAGAATAGCAGAGATCTTTGAACAGATCCTTTAAGCACAAGAAACCAGGCTGATGCTGTGATCACAAGCTGAAGAGAAATTGCAGTCATTTTAAAATCCATTTATATTTTAATTTGAGCTAGGAATAAATACTTTTTTTTAGATGCTTCAGAGAATAATTATGAATCAGGTTCAGACTGAGGTTCCCTTACTCTCTTGCTGCTTTAGTAATACAAATAATCATAAGGGTAGTAATACTTTAGGTGTCTCAGACCAGGTGATGATTTCTCAGGTGTTCAGTGTGGTGCCATCCTAAGATCTGAAATACAGTGTTCCCCTGGGTTTCTTTTGTCTGTCCAGTGTCATTCAGCATCGCATCCTATATTTTGGCTATGACTGAAGCTTGGATGCACAGTACTTTAAAGTCTTCATGTGTTTGTTTTCCCCAGGGAATAGTTTTCCTCACTAATTTGTATACTGGGCAACCATGACAATATCAATTCTCACTACTTCAGGCTGCCATGCCACCTGCACTACCTAAAGTAGTTCAAGTGTTGTAATTCTGTGGCTTCTTAATAAGCAACACAGTGGTACGCTGGTTCTGTTCCCTGATAACAGCAGCAGTAATCTAAATCCGGTACCAAAAAAAAAAAAAAAACCAAAAAAAAAACAAAAAAACAAAGACATTTCTCGCCTGGAAGAAACCTATATGCCTTCTAGTTCAGGAGTTGTTCCTGCATTTTTGAACGCTCAGTTTCGTTGCTCTGAGCATTTTGCCTGACGCTGGTGCCGGGAAGGCTCCCCGCAGTCCCTTGTGTGGCTTGTGACAGCGAACAGCGGCGCCTTGTGACCGCCACCAGAGCTCCTGGCGCTCGGGCTCCGTGCGAGCAGCGCTGGCTAAACGGGCTGGCTCACTCACAGGTGCTGCGGGATGCAAAGCAGGGTGAGCTCTGGGACATGGCTCTTGAGTTAGGGGCGGCAGTATGGTCAGAGTGAAAAAGGAAAGGGATTATGTCAATGCCAGACCACCACATGCTGATCTGCTCCGGAAAAGAGCCTAGAGGTAGAGTTAGGGAAGTGAAATGCCTAAAGGAGAGATAGAACTGGAGTTCTAGAGGGGAGAAATGTAAGCAGAAGTGTCATAGAATGATTTGGTTTGGAGGGGAGCTTAAAGATCATCTAGTTCTAACCTCCCTTCCATGGGCAGAAAATCTTCCACTAGGCTGGGTTACACAGAACACCATCCAGTCTGCTCTTGAACACCTCCAACACCTCTGGGCAACCTGTTCCAGTGTATCACCACCCTCACAGCAAATTTCTTACTAATATCCAGTGTAAATCTGTCCTCCTTCGGACTTTCTTCCTTCTGTGATTATCTAGACTCACAAAGATGAATGTTTGGAAGGCAGTGACAGAACAGCAGCAAGGGCTGCTTTGGGGTTCTGACCTCCCAGGAGCATGCACAGTGAGTGTCACACCTAGAGCTGAACCCTTGAAAAATCTCCAAGACTCCTGTTGGGCTCTTTTGTCGCTGGGTTTGCTGGTCCAGTAGTGTACTTTGTAGCACTTCTGTATCAAAGGAAGATGGTGTTGGGGAAATGTTCCACCTTACCAAGTGCGATAAATACTTTTCCACATACTGTGTGTTTTGTGCTGTGTGAGATTAAATACTCAGGAGGAAGCAGTAGCAATAGATCACAGAAGAAGTGGAATTTGAAAAGGTAGGGAGGTCTTTGGGCTTGAGTGCCAGTATTAGGGTGGCCAGAGGTTTCCAAACCTGTGCTGTTAGGGCTGCTCCATTGTCCTGTGTGGCTGTTGTGTTGATCTGCATTTGTCACAACATTCCTTTGAATGAAAGTGGAGC
This sequence comes from Dicaeum eximium, assembly GCA_013396995.1. Classification (NCBI taxonomy): domain Eukaryota; kingdom Metazoa; phylum Chordata; class Aves; order Passeriformes; family Dicaeidae; genus Dicaeum; species Dicaeum eximium. The sequence continues at coordinate 1,137,624 of VWZP01008835.1, read as the reverse complement.
TGAAATATAAATTGTTGATAGATAAGATTTTATTGAGTCATAACTGTATCTAACATAGTAGTTACTTATTGTTAGTATAGAATAGAATGTATATTTGACTTTTTTGTAAATCCCAATGAAAAGACACTTCACTGAGTTTGGATTAATTTCTACTATGTAGAAATGGAAATATTTAGAAGGAATATTAGGAGGAAGAAAACTTTTCCTTTCACCTATGATGTTCCCTGAAAGGGGAAGCAGATGTAATTTGGTTTTATTTTATGCATCCTCATAGTCCATATGCTTTTGAGAGACTGCATTACTAACTTCAAGCTGTAGTTTGATATTAACTTCACCTGGGTTTTTGCCCATGTAATGTTTTATATTTAAAATTAGACAAAAGAAGGGTAGCAGAAGGTGTGATTAGAGCCCTCAAGTACTAACAGAGGTTTTCAATTACAACCAATACTTTGCTGCCCATGACTTTCTTTTAAGATTTGACACTGCAAATTAACACATTGAGGAAACTGTGCCAGAGTGCTCCAGCAGCAGTGATTTCTGCTGGAGGAAATAACATTTCTTCAGTGTTGGTTTGCCTTTGCTTAAAAAAGCATGGAAGGGACTTCATTGTAGGACACAGCTGACAGCGCTGCCATATAGTAACAAAGATGAAGAGCAGTTTCAGAAACAGCAGTAAAAATACCTTCTTCTTTGTTCAGACACCAAACTGAAAACTTCCTTCAGTATAGCTGTATGAAAGCTCCTCTATCTTGATGAAATGAACACTGGAAAAAACCAACCAAAACACCCTTGGGTCAAGTAAACTTTTAGTCCATCTTGAAAACATCTTGTTTCATTTTTTTAACAAAACAGTGAAGGAGCAGAACTAAAATTATTCATAAAAACTGGGAGAAGGCACTAGTACAACTCCTCTACACCTTTATTGACTGCTCCAAATTGCTAAAATGGTTCTCCTTTTTCTGGGAAATCTTGGTAAAAACCCTGTTTTACATAAAGGACACTTTTTCCCCCCCCCTTTTTTTTTTCCCAGAACTGGCTGCTGTGTAAACCTATCTTTCAGGAAATACTAATCTGGTTATATTTAGGCAGTAATTCTAATCTACTTTTTCTACCTGAACCTGAATTTCTGTCCCTGTTCCATAACTGTCTGGTTGACAGCAGAAATGAGTAGCTTTTGTCCCCTGATGTTGATTATACTCTTAATGTCACAGTGCCCATGGGAGATCTGCTTTTTTGTTAGATAAGACCAAGCTGTTTGGATGAATACTTTTGATAATGGTCATGTTGGCAGGTGCTCTTTTGTCTCTTATGTTTGGGAACAAAGAAAACATTGAAAGATTGTACAGAGAATGTGCAAATGCCCAAACTGGTGCCATGTGATACGATTCTGTTTTCATTTTACAAGCAGCAGACCACATTGATTGTTTAACAACCTCAGTTTAACAGTCTCAGTTGTCTCAATTGCTTGCTGCTGCTTCTGCTATTAGTGTTTTCATTCTTTCTTAAAAAAAATGCATCTGTGAAGAGCTGCTACTTGGTTCATCTTGCTCAGTATCCTGTCTTTGCCAGTTTTTCTTCATGTGGTCCTGGAGAGGTTTTAGTTGGCTATGACTCTGAAGACCTGGGTGTCTAATCCTAAAGTGATTTAGAATTGTTGAGCCAGTGCCATATTGACTTTGATACTGTTTATTCCCATTCAATAATATCCTTTTTATAGTGCAATTTACATGTTAAGCCATTTGGAAATTGTCTCAACTTTTCCCACAGTGGACACAGACCCAGTGGAGAAGATATCTGCTAGTCTTGAATTCTCCAAGATTCCTGTTACACCTTGATCTTCCACTAGTTTGATATTTATAGTTTCTCTGGCTGAATTTTGTGCTCTTAATGTATTTTAAAATAAACTTTAATTTTTGATGCCTGCAAATTGGTCCTCAAACACTTCTGGATTATCTTACTTGCCAGAGTTTGCTCCTTCTTTTCTTCATTTTTGTACCGTTTCCACCTCCTGGAGTTCATAGCCTTCCTTGCTTTCCTGTTGCACTGTGCTACTCTCCTTTTTGTCTTTCAGCTCTTGCTGAAATAAATGGTACAAGCTTGCCAATATGACATCTTTGTACACTCTGTGCTCCGTTCTGAGAATTGCCTTTTTAGCTGCCTCTTTTGGCTCTCTTTAAAAAGTTTCTTCACTTCTGTGTTGTTTAGATGGTTTTGATCATGGCAGTTACAAGTTTTGGCTTTTGATGCTCCTTCAAAGCTTCATTTTTAAACTCTTTTGTTAAATACTATTTCTTGGTTGGTGTCAGTAGCCATTGGGTACTGTGAACCGCAAGGCACAAGTCAAAAAAACTGATTTGGCTCTTGGGGGCTCACGGTGTGTTTTCTGCAGTGAAGGAGCTGCTGACAGGGCTGAAAGGTGTGGTACCTTGTGTGAGTGGGCATGGAATACCCTCACAGCTGGGAACAGGGGAGACCATGGGGACCCTGCTGATCTGAGGCAAGCTACCGTAGAGTTCAGCTTGTGGTAAATGAACAGTACAAGGGAAATACAGAAAAATTAAACCATTAATTTTGAATTATCCTGAAAAGTTATGTTCAGAGGAATCCTCATTAAATTTTGTTGACTTCTTTGAGAATCTGTATGTGGGTCTGTTAATGGATACCAACAGATCTAGCCATTCTCAGTTGCAAAGCCTACTTAAACGCAGTATAGGAATGAAATATTTTTCAACTTTTTACACCAGTCCCTGGATGGAACTGTTCAATATACCCTTCGTACTTAGAGCATCTTTTTCTCTTTAACTCTGTAAAGAGATAGACAAACACTGTTTGTTACAAGCTTTCCTTTAGACTCTAACCCTCTTGTGAGAGGTTGGCCAAATTAGACACTCCTGAGTCTTTTACCTCAAGATCGTTCAGGTAAATTTTGAACGAATTTTTGGAAGATTGGTTAAAGCAAATATGAGTATGGGGGAAGGTGTTTCTGCCTTTTTCCAAGAAAATTGATTAATAATAGCCAAAGCCCCCACCAACAAAAAGCCCCAAACAAACACTCTAAACCTCAGAGGTGCTTAGAATAACATGCTTCACTCCAGGTACAGGGAAAAAAAATTCTAGCATTTAAAAAACAGCATAACTGTACATTTTCCTTGTTTGAGAGGTGACTCAGTAATATCTGAATTTAGATACAGCTGAACCTGGATGTCAGCCCCTTAATGCAAGACCTTTTCTCCACTTGTTCCAACAATAAGTGTGAACTGTGCTTGTGCTGCGGGCCAAAGTGGCTGTTGGCTGTTTAGCACGGCTTTGGCAACAGAATTTATTAACCTCAACTGAGCTGAAGAATTGGAGGAGAAATGAGCTGCTGTCCCCATGGGACTGAGGAGGCTTGAGTCTGCCTCGCTTTCTCATAGTGTTAAAATATTGATTGTGGGATTTTTAGGGTGGTCAATAGAATATTCATGGTAGCAATAGTGATGCATATTGATTCTAGTAGCCCTTTTAAGAAGGAAAATATTTTCCTTTTAGGAAGGCTATTGGAGACAGCTTAGGAAGATTTGCTATCTCCCAAATAAGATGGGACTTTAACTTGAGGAACACAGCTTCACATCTAGCTCTTGCAAAAGCTTCCACTGAGCAAGAATTAGCCTACACTGAATCAGAGGAAGCCTTGAGGCTATGAATTTAAGTGTCTAAAATACTTAAGACATGGTCTACTAAAGACTTTGAAACCATCATTAGGATATACTTTCTTGGACCTAAAGCAAAACCTCTCTCTGCCTCAGCTGCTCTCTACTTTTAGTAGCTATCTTCCTTTAATTTTCAAAATTCCTCACATTTTGCTTCTATGCATACCTGGCTCTGAGCTGGTAAGTTCCTGTTGCTGGCTGTGTGTTTGTGTGGTTTTGGTAGTTTCTTTTTCTGTGGTTGTTTTATTGCTTTTGTTTTCTTGGGACATCAGGTTAATCTTCTGTCTTTATCTTTTCTGTTGCTCAGGTTAGATGGCTTTCTGGCTTCCTCAGCCTCCTCCAGCTCTTGAGGTGGGCAATCAGTGAAATATGTGGATTTAAACACTTCAGGTGTCTAATGCAACTCGGCCAAAGTGAACTTTGTTCTCCCACTTTCTAGGCGTTTCTGATCAGCTACACTAAGTTTTTGGGGGTGAGTTCTGTGAAATTTTAGTGGTACTGAACAGTGTTTGGCTTTAAACCAAAAAAGCTCAATGCATACAATCAGGCTCAGTTGTCAGGCTAATTATATTTTTAGCCTTTTTCTGTGAATTGACATATTTTTTCCCCAGTGGAAGTCAAAGCAGAAGTTTCTGTTACCTAAATGGCCATCATGAGGTATTAGTTGTTTAAACAGGAGGCCCTTGAACTTTCGTGCTATAAATTACTGTCAGTGCTTCAAGTTCTCTAGAAAAAGATGAAATTACAAAATAAACCTTTTGATGCAGCAGCATAATCTTTCCCTATGTATTTCTTCAAAGTTAAATTCAAGCTCTGAAAGCAATTCATCTTGCTTAGCATGTTTTCCAATTGGGACCCTGGGGATTAAAGATAGAATGACTCATTCACATAATTGGGCTTCTCAGTGCTTTTTCCTCACGTTGAAGGTTTCAACTCAAAGCATGTAAGAATATAAGAAACTGAGAAATGACCATCTGCAGCAAAAAGTCTAGAAAGGCATATGCCTCAGCTTTGATAATGCTAAATGAAACTGTTTGCTCTTGTTCTAAGGTAATGTTCTGGCTGATAGCCTTGACTCCTGGGTGACTGCTTCGAGTGCCTAACTTGTTTGTGTGTGAAGTTTTAGATGTGTGTTACCAGGTTTAGCAATGGATGTTGGGCATTGGTAATTAATAAGCTTTTGATTATCAGCAAGTTTCCTCCTTACATGAGGGGAAATAATTGTAATTATCTTTCTCTTAAATGTTTTTTTCTGTAAGATCAAAGCAAAGATCCCATTTTCCTGCTTTGCAATTGCACTGGATATTGCACTGTGCTTCTCTGATTTTTATGCGACCCCAGTGCAGCTGTGGAAGAATGAGTAATGCTGCCAAAATTTATGTCTGCTTCAGCATGCTTGGTTTAATGGGGACTTCATCTATTTAGTGTTTTTATGAAGGCTTGTGTGGGCTTGAAAGCCATTTAATGCCAAAAATTGTCAAGAAAAGAAACTGAGGCATCACCTCTTGGTTGTCTGACGTGTATGGAGTGTGTGCAGAGCTTTCAGGGAAATGTGTAGACTCCTTTTGTGGAGCCTCCAGGTGCCTTGGTGTGGATGTTCACAGCTGATGTGTGCAGAGCTGTGATCCAGACAGTGCTTGTGAATCACAGAATCATAGAATGGTTTGGGTTGGAAGACACCTAAAAGATCATCTCTGAAAAGATCCCTTGCCATGGGCTGGGATGCTTTCCACTAGACCAGGTTTCTCAGAGCCCCATCCAGTCTGGCTTTGAACACATCTAGACATGGGGCACCCACAACTTCTCTGGGCAACCCCATCCAGTCTGTTATCATCCTCACAGTAGAAAAAAAAAATTCTAATAATTCATCTAAACCTGCTCTCTTTCAGTTTGAAGCCATTTCCTCTTGTCCTGTCACTACAGCCTCTTGTAAATGGTCTATCTCCATCTTCCTTGTAGGCCCCCTTCAGATACTGGAAGGCCACAATTAGGTCACCCCAAAGCCTTCTCTTTTACAGGTTAAATAATCCCAATTCTCTCAGCTTTTTCTCCTAGAAGAGGTGCTCCATCCCTCTGATCAGCTTGGTGGCCTCCTCTGGACTGGCTCCAACAGGTCAATGTCCTTCATGTGTTTTGGACCCCAGAGCTAGACACAGGGAGGGTGTCACCAGACCAGAGCAGAGAGGCAGAATTCCCTCCCTCACCCTGCTGCCCACACTGCTTTGGATGCAGCCCAGGACCTGTTTAGCTCCCTGGGCTGCAAGTGCATACATGGATGGCTCACAACCATCTTCTGATCCACCAGCACCCCCAAGTCCTTCTTGGCAGGGCTGCTCTTCATCTGTTCATCCCCACCCAGCCTGTGCTGATGCTGGGGGTTGTCCCAACCCAAGTGCAGCACTTTGCACATGGTCCTGTTAAATGTCATGAAATTCCCATGGCCCTACTTCTGGAGCTTGTCCAAGCCCCTCTGGATGGTTTCCCATCCTTCAGGTGTGTCAACAGCACCACTCAGCTTGAGGTCATCTGCAAATTTGCTGAGAGTGAACTTGGTCATGCACCTTCATCCATGTCATGAAGATATTAAATTAATATTTTAAAAATATATGAATATTTATTTAAATATTAAGTATTATTAAATGTTAATTATTACATTATTAATTATTACTTAAATATTAAATAGCACTGGTCCCAGTACAGACCCCTGAGGGACACCACTTCTGATGTCCATCATGACTGAGCTGTTGACCACTACCCTCTGGATGTGACCATCCTTAGGAGCCCACCCATGAAATTCATCTTCTGCAATGTAGAAAGATTTTATGGGGGACCCTGTCAAAGGCTTTACAGAAAAATGACATCAGATAAATGTCATCTGTAGCTCTTGCCTTGTCCATTGATATAGTCACTCCAACACAGAAGGATGAAGAAAAGGCTAAGTTACTGAAGAGCTTTTTTGCCTCAGTCTTCATTGGAAACCTCTTTTCCTACACCTCTCAAGAGGATGGGACAGCAGGATGCAGACTGGAGGAGCAAAGCCCCTCCAACTGTAAGTAAAGATCAAGTTCATGACCTTCTGAGGAACTTGAATGTACATAAGCCTGTGGGATCCAATGAGGAACATCCCAGAGTCCTGGGGGAATTGGCTGATGTAGTTGCCAAGGAACTCTCCATGATATTTAAAAAGTCATGGCAGTCAGGTGAAGTCCCAGGTGACTGGAAAAAGGGAGACAATAGTCTCCATCTTTAGAAAGGGTAGATGGAAAGAAGGACCCTGGGAATTGCCAACCTGTCAGCCTCACTCGTGTCTGGGAAGCTCATGGAAGAGATTGTCCTAGAAGCTGTGCTAAAGGCACAGGGAGGTGTTTCAAGGCAATCAGCATGGCTTCTCCAGGGGCAGAGCTGAGTCAGGAGTCATGTGAGGCACTTTGTGAACTGCACTTACTCAGCAATGGTCTGTCTGCAGACAGGTGTCAGTCACAGCCCCTTCATACAACACGGACTAATTCCTGCAGCTGTCTTCCTTCAAGGGCTTTACAGGTAGATTCAAGGTGGCAAAAGAGCATTTCTTCTTACCCTTCTACTCCAAAATGCTGGCAGTTAGAGACAGATCTCATACCTTCTTTGGCTTGAGTGGATTCAGATTTGTACCCCTTGGGCAGTGCAAGAACTCTCCTCAGATGTGGTTTCTTGGGACAGTACTTGTTTCATGGAGGCCATGGGTAGAACAGGGAACAGTGGAAAAAAAATCTGAGTAAATATCCTTGAAAAAGGGCCCATGTTAAATACTGAATAAAAGAAGTTTCATAGGGTTGACTGTTGTTGTTTCTGCCTCAATTATTCTTAATCAGGTAAATTGCAGTTTGCTCTCTGCTTCAAGGCTAAGTGACATTTCATTCACTCAAAACGTAGAATGGACAAAGCAGCAATGAGCTTGACTCAAATATACTCAATAAAATTTTAAATTCCACTAGCTCATAAGTATTTTAAAATAGGAAAAAAAAATACTTCCGGGGGAATTAACTACAGTTCAGCAAAGGGCCAATAAAATGTTTATGAGACTGGAACTGCTTTCGTATGAGAGGCTGAGAGAACTGAGGCTGATCAATCTGGGAAAAAAGGCGGCTCAGTGGGGAACTTGATGATGTTTATAAATGCCTGATGTGAAGCTGTAAACACAGAGACAGGCTCTTCTCAGTGGTGCTTTTTGGCATGGTAAGAAGGAATAGGCACAAATTGAAACACATGAAACTACATCTCAGCATAAACCTCTTGCTGTGACATGAGGACAGATGAACAGTGAATAGTGAATGTGTGGCTTCACTGAAATGCCTTATTTTAAAATGTTTGTCTTGTAAAATAAATCACATGGCCAATGTTTTTGAATGCGCTGGACTAGTTGCGTCAAACAGCAATGCTCTGCTGTGTCAGTTTTAATTGGGTTTAAAATGTCACCAGCTTCATCTGGTGTGTTGCTGTAGCTCTGTGTGGGAAAATAGGTTGATTTTGCTTACTGGACCTGAATTAGACAATAAGAGCTCCCCACAAAGTGAGCATTTGTCCAACATGTCGTTCCTTGCTTTACACGCCAACAGCAAAGCTGTTGAAAGCTGTGGAATTGAAAATGCCTGCTATTTCCATAAGTGAGTGTTATGATGCAGCCTTGTTTTCTGCTGTGAAATATAACCTTGTTGTTGCATGTTGCCTAGCAGCACAATTCTTGTGAAGGGGTAAAAAAACCACATATCCATATATATATATATATATACTGATACTTTCAACAAAGCATTCTCTTACACCTACATGGAATTTCATTGTAGAATAATGAGACATTGTTCCTTTCCATTTTTCCTGTGTTAGCCTTCAGTTCACAGTACTACAAATAAAAGTATATTTAAGTGTTGATATTCCCGTCCTTCACACCTCTCAATTTTAAAAATCTGTCTTCAGGCCCTTCTTCTGTAAATGAGTAACTTTGGAAAATATATTTGCATGGCAGGTTTACATATTTTCTGGGAATTCTTATCAACTGAGAAATGATGCAAGTTTGTGCAGTGTCTTCCTCTTGCTGACTCCTAAGACTCATTCCTACTAAAGTAGCAGGTATTAAGGAACCTTGAGCAGAACTTCCACTAAGTTTAATCTTCCTCGCTCAAGATGGGCCTTCAGCAGTGCTGTGAACTACTACAGTGTGTGACACCCTCTGCTCACAGTTCTGTAATACTCTTCCAAAGCTATTAATTAAGAAAATTCTAACAGTCTGACGTACAAAAGGCTCTTGGTTATCAGGCTGAATACTGCAGTGCACAGCCAGAACATGGGTTTAAACCTATTGATTTTTTAGTCTTTTTACATAAGTCATGAGATTCTTAACCTGCATATAGGCAAGTTAACACAGGAATGTCAGTGCCTGACTGTGTCCTGTAATCCACCCAATTTCCATTATACAGCTGCCAAGCTGGGAGTTGTTCCATTTTGTATATAAATAGCACTCCAAATACAGTACCCTGTTCCCCTAGAAGGCAGAAGGCTGAGGCTTAGCTCTCATGACAGAGAGAATCTAATATTGTATATTTCTAGGCTACAGAACTTTATGACAGTAGGAGCAAAATGGAGGTGGAGCTGAAAGGATTCCAGGCTATTAAAAATTCACTAATGTGCCAAGAAATCTGTTCTGAACTTAAAAAGCATCCCTCAAGCAAGAGGCAGAAGACAGTTACATTATTCCTTTAGCTTACCATCAGGCCAAATTTATGCTAGAGAACTCTGTTAAAGGCTTTGTTCTTTTCTAGTCAGAGAAGCAGCTGGATAATACACAGGAACAACTGTATTCCACCTTCACTTCTTCATGGTAAACTTGAAAAACTTTACTTCTAGTGCAAACTTAGTGCAAGAAATTGCAATTAAAATATAATTGCAGGAAACCACCAACTATTTAGCACAAAGTCAGACAATGGCACAGCCATTTCAGCATGCAGGTGCACAATCAAGGAGTAACTAGTCATGAAAGTAAGTATTCAGGTGATAAAGCAGGGGAGAAACTGCTTTAAAGATCTTGGGGATTTTTTTTTTAATATATTTTTGTGACTTGAGAAAAAATATTCAGCAATTTACATGGCTGATATCATATGTTTAAAGAAAAATGCAAACTACCGAGAAGGCTACTGCAGTTTGATACCCATCAATCTTTATTCAGACTGGCCCGATTACTTTTAAAAACACCATTAAGCAGACACACACTGCCATCTCGTGAGCATCTCTAACACAGCTGCAGGCTGATTTTGGAGGAGAGGAAAACGAGTTGCTTGGAGCAAGTAACTTAATACAGTACAAAACATATACAGACTTAAAAAATGCTGCACTGAATGCTTTGTCAATGGTATATTATATGATAGAGATACACAGAGCAAAGCTAAAGTATTTTATTAATAATTTATTGTCAGTAAGAAAGACTGGCTAATGGTAATTTTCAGTAAAAACCTTTACAAGACCATTGGATCACAAATATACAGACACTATAAAAACTGTGTCATGGTGGTTTTGGTTCTAAACTGGTATGCAGAGGGTCCCCAACACACTTTCCAAGAAGGGAAAAAAATGTTTACAGTTCTAAAATACAGCAACCCATTTAAGACATTTCCATATAGCTGACCCAGAAAAATATCAGACCTAATGTATGTACAATTGAAATTGTGTGAATATGTTGAATGTTTTACAATGAAATGTCAAACCTTAGTTTTCAGGGGAATACATACAGTGATGCCCTGATTATAATAAGTCAGGGTGCTCATTTTTAATGGCACACTAACACCACTAGCTTCAGTGGAAAACAAATTCACAAAATATCTACAAAATCTAGTTAAAACTATTAAAATCAAAACTGTACATAAAATTTACAAAAAATAGGAGAAAAGTAATTGCATTAGAACTATATAAATATATGCATCATGCTAACATGGAGAAGTGGTATGTGATTTTTTTTTAAACATAGAACAATGTAAGTACATAAAGGATGTTCAGGAATGGCACAGCCAATGGAAATCATAGAACTTTCCAAATACAGTAGGTCAGGAAATGGAAAGAGGTTCGTTTAGTGAAATGAATTGCATGATCCAATGCCGCCATGCCAGTTTAGCTCACTGAAACAAAAGCATTCACCATGGCTGGAAAAAAAAAAGAAAAAATAAAAAAGCTCTTGAAAATTGTTCTAGATTTGATAAAGTCTGTTAGAGTCCAGGCACTTTTGTTGAGTGTGTCAGACTTCTGTATGTTGCTGAGAATCAAGCGGAGGAATTTTCACATCTTCGAAGGGACCATCGTCTCCACTCTCATAGTCACTCATCATGACTTCAGACTCCATTTCACAGCATGCCGACACATCCGAGCAGGAGGCTGTGGAAGCGTACACAGACATGGACATGTTGTCTACAGTGGGTGCTTCAAAGTCTTGGCTGAACCCCAGCGAGTACGGAGCGTACGGCTCTCTGTAGCTGCCGCTGCCGCCACTGGGTGCGGTCTGAGGTTCTGACATGTCTGCAGGGTAGTGATGGGGAAGGTACTGATTGAGGTTGAATCTCTGCCTGCTCCTTGCAGAAGAACCCAAGCTACCTACGGCTGGCATGTCTCTGGGTGGCTGTATTGACTCAAACTGGTCGCTGTATTCAGGCGGTAACGGTGGAAGCTCATCAGGTGCAGGGAAGTCATCAGGTGGAGGTGGAAAATCACTTTCTATGTCATAACCACCAGGGTAATAGTCTGTATCGATGGCATTTGGATCTGTGTAGAGGGGAGCTGACTCCTCAACCACTTCGTAATTTGGATACTCTTGGATACCTGGCAACTGAACACTTGGCATCCAGTCTGATGTATCCCAGTGATAACCTGGAAAGTTAATTTAAAAAAAATAGTATTACTATCTTGTGTTCAAGTCAGTCTGAACTGAGAAATCAACACATGTATTAAGACAATGCAATCACTGTGATTAGGACACTACTTGTTAATCAGCAGTTTGGCCTGGTTGCACAAAAGACATCAACACAACTTTATGCCATGCATGATAGTGCATCATTCACACTTGAACTTTTACATTTTCTCAGACATCACACCTAACATGGGAAGAGCTGTAGTCACCTATGGAATGTGCTGTCACAACACATAGTTTTTCAGTGGATAGCAAAGAATCAACACCCTACCTGGTGCAGCTAAATACATAATCGTTGCTGAGTAATTAGTTAGGGTGATAACAACGGCCTATTTTTCTTAAGAATATATTTAGTATATACAACTGATAACTTTCTTACATAAAAGAAGCAATTTCTATTTGGAAAAGTATTTCAGACCATTTAAAGTGACTTTACCACTCAAGCACATTATAAAGTTAGTTTCACAAAATGCTGTTAGCTCTACAGGAACACCTCTGATAAAAATCTTTTGTTATTAGTAAAGACATTCCACATTCAACTGCAAGAACAAAACAGGAAAATCAAGCTTAATCATGCAAAAATGACTGGACTAGATCCTCTCTTGCAAACCCCCTTTGAATAAGTTTGTATTTGTCGGCTGGAAACTAGATGTAAGCCTAAACTAACTAAAAAATAATTATTTCTCTCATCTGAACACCAATAAAAAATAATACACTGTTGTAATATAGTGCAAATATAGTAAGAGAAATCACTGCAGACAAATGCACAGCAAACAACTGATAGTAAGTCTGTGTTAAAACCAAGTATTAACAGAAATTCTGGTGAACATCAATGAACTGCATGCAGAAGTCACCTCTTGAATTGCTGAGGTCAGGAACAGCAAAAGATTCTTTAGGTGGCAGAATAAGAAGAAAAAGGAGAAAACATCTGTAGTTAGGAATCAAATAGCAGAACTAATATAAAGACAATGACTAGTCATTATGACATTCATACTATTTTTGTCCAGTTTAATTATCAATACTAAAGTTTTTTAAAAATTTTCTCCTGGGCTCTTTATTTGTTAAGACTTGAACTGTAGGACAGCTACTGAATTAATGTACAGCCCATCTGGGACATAGCTGTCTTGTGGTAAAAACCTGTCTGGAGTTCACTGAAATCCTTGTATCAGTATATTCAGGACTTCTGCTACACAGTGTTAACAGGACTTGATCTGATTTTTTCTCTCCTTGTATCTACCCTTGTGTTTTGATACAGGGCTCCATCTATTGGCATTTGCACTTTGAAGTATCTCTCGAGTATCAAGGTAACTCTTCCTTTAGTGTCTGGCTTCAAGACATAAAGCACTGGGAAACCTGCTTCCCTTTGTACAGCAATTCCAACAACTCACGCTCAGCAGAGAACTGCCCTGACAAATATTAAACCTCTCTCTCTTCAGGAATCTATATTCCCTATTAAAGTCTCCAAGGATGAGCAATGCCTATCCTAATGGCAGAATCTTCTAAGAATTCATACTTTCATCTGTTCGAAGACTGAAGGGACAGAGGTTGACTCTTTGGAGAGCAGTTCCTATTTTTTTAAGCTTGCCTAGTCCAGACAAGAAAAATACTGTTCAGACTAATGGAGATGTCAGTCTGAACTCTGAGACTTTTAAAACATCTCTGGCCCCAACTCCAGGAGAAGGTTCTGATCATTAGTCTGCTTAGAAGACAACATTCTTTATTTTTTCTGGGAAATTGGGTGCAAAACTAAAGCCAACAGGCTTTATTATTTAGAGCACTTTCTCCAAGGAATGGAGAGATCTTGGTTTTCCTCTTCTTCTGAGGCAAAGACCCTTTAAAGTAAATGACAGAAACACAAACTGTAACTATAATCTGTTTTATGCCCTTACAATGGCTCCATTTTAACTAGGACTTCGTAAAAAACATTATGTTTCCTAGTCTGTATCTAGAAATAGGAAGCATAGGCTGGATGTTATTTCAGAAGAAACTTCTGCAAACTCATGGTCATGGAGTGAACAATTTTACTGGAACTTAAAGTACTATTTAGTCAATTAAAACAACAATTAGCATTTGTATAGACTCACTAGCACTTTTATTACTACTATTATTTTATAAAGAGTTTGTGTTTCCCAGAGTGGTTAGTTTTTAAATGTTAGCAGAAATGAAATAAAATACCATTGTAAATGTCTACCTTGCCTCTTTCTAACTTCCAAATACATACTACACACACACACAAATATATGTGTGTATACATATACCCAAACATACATTTTAGTTACTGTTGTTACTGCATAGTAACAAACTACTCAAACTGAGGAGGATGTGTATGGCTATGTATCTCAGCTGCAGGCAAAAATAATTTCTTTCTGCTTAAGAGACAGATTGATCTGAAGACCAAGGAAGTGAGTGCTGATACCAGACCATTTTGATTCTGCTCAGCTGGACAAGGTATCAACAGGTGTGGGAGGGAGAAGAAAAGGAAGCGGAGGCTGCTGGTGTTTCATCTACAGTACTGCACATATTTGCCTTTGATGCTGTCTCAATTCTGCTGGCAGCTTTAGTATTAATATTTTCAGAAGAGAGTAAGAACCAAGATCTTTTTATACCAATCCTTTTTTTTCCCCCAAAAAACCCACTTTGTAACCTGTTCACATTGCATCTACAGCATATGCAAGAAAATATTATATACAGATATACAATATAAATATATTTTTTGCTATAACTTATCAGAAAGTCTAAGTAAATAGTATTTTATAACTCTCATCTGGCTAGGACTACATTACTAGAAGACAATGTAAGAAGACAAACGTGCATTATGCTGCCAAAGCAGTAAATAAATATGAAAACATGTATATACCTTCTTTTTCCACCGAGTCAACAACAGCATTGACAAGGTGTATTACAGTCACTACGGAAGCTTGTGAAAGGTACAAAAGGAGCAAATTAAAACAAACCTACAGTTAGTATCACTTTAAACAGCAGACAGATACACATAAAAACCCCCATCAACACTATGAAACTGCAGTTTGATACTGTTTTATAGAGCAACATCATTGGTGTACATACACATTTACTCTCAGTCTAGAGAGTAGTTGCATGTAATACATAAAGCACATATCAAAAGCTCAATTTTATTCTTGCTAAACATACAAAAGTACTTGTAACTACTTGTGAAGTACATTTTGCATGAGCACAAGGCTGCTTAAGTTGTGTTAGAATTTCTGAAATGTTGCCTTAATATACTCATTTGCATAATACTTTATCTACATAGCAACAAACTAGGCTTTTCTAAAGGCTTGTGTTGGGTGAATTAAGGATTATTGCATTAGAGTTCTCCTTTAAAAATGTGAACTATGTTGCCTCCATATCACTGAAAGATATGGGAAAGAAATTTTCCCTGAAATGAACTAAAAGGATAGAATATGAAAAATACTCACTGAAAATTTCTGTTATTGATAAGCACATGCAACTTGTTTGCACAGCTCAGGGATTAAATATCAAGCTAATAAATTCTGAATCTACCAAAATGGAAGGAAGGAACAGTATCTATGATGCTACAGATATTTCTCTTAAAATGATGTATTAATGAGTAATCAATACATGACAGGAAATGGGAAAAAGAATATACTAAACATATGAGACGGTGAGGAGGGGAGAACAACATGTACAACACAACACTTAAAACCACAGGAAAAAAAGTTGGAAGTTGGTATCAGGTCTACTGATAAAATGATAAGGACTGCAAGCATACCATTGTACTTTCACCAATCATTAAACCAGATAGGCTTTTTAATGCTGTAAATCACCCTACTTCATTAAGAAGCAGAATGTTCTTTATTCCTAAGCTAAAGGAATTTCAAGTTCTTTTTTACCAGGCAGAGACAAAAGCAGAAAGTGGAATAAAGAGTCAAAGCACACCTTAACTTAGCAAATTAAGTTATAGGACAACTGTGGCTTTGTCCAATCAGTATGACATGTTTCTGAATCTATAGATGCATTCATATCAACTATAAAGGCATCTGTCATCACAATGGAAAAGACATCCAATTAATAATAATCAAACCCACAAGTATGTATGCTGATTATATTTTGATCAAATATTTATATTTGGACTTGAGGTGTGATCAAAATACTTGTATTTTTATATTGGCTTTTTTCAATGTATGAAATGTTTTTATGAATTCATTTCAGTCATGGTGAAAGCCAAATATACTGTTCTATTATAACAAAATTCCTTTTTGTGCAGTTTCCTTCATTACTAAAGTAATCAAACTTACAAGCAGTCCCTTAAACTCTGCTCTCACTCAGAACTGATCTGATCCATATGGGAGCTGAGGTCGCAGCAGGAAAAAGAGAAGGAAACAAATGAAACTGTAACACCAGAAAGCTTTTTACTGAGAGCTGAACAGCAAATTGAAAGTTATATTTGTGCAGAGGCCATTTTTTAAATTCACTGTATTCTTGCATAAGGTGATAGCTAAGGATAACCTAGAAGAGTTTACCAAATTCTAATATGTTTTAAACACAAGGCTCTGAGCAACTTGAGCTGCATCTTCATTGTAATATTCTAACAGCAGAATGATTATATATAACTTTAAGGTAAAGTAATTAACAGTTGGTGTAGAGATAGGTTAAATATTTTTTAAAAACTAACAGATCTGGGTATTAACATAAGTAAATACAAATATATATTAAATAAGCTACTATTTAATATATATTCAATATATGTAAATCCTATTGTTACTAAGAGATACAGATGCAAAGACAGAACAAATGAACATCAGCAGCGGTACAGAATGATTGCATTTTACGTACCATTGTCATCACATGATTCAGACTGGAAGGAGCTGAGAGACTGGACCTCAGACATGCTTTCTCTTGCACTGTAAGGATGGGAGTTCTTTTCATCCAGAGGCTTCTTAGAAAGGCAGGGGTCAAGATCTACTACTTTAGCTGAAAGGAAAAGTTTCAAGTGAGACAATGAATAGATTCTAGCTTAAAGAATCAATACAATTTAAAGTTGAGATCTGCACATTTTTACAAACTTAGTAGAGCATGAAGGCTGATCAGAGACAAAACCCAGTAACATCATAATGCCTTTTCTACTTTAAGAGGTATAGACAGAGACTTTGTACTCATATTAAATTTGTACCAGCACACACATTTAACAGGAAAGTAAAAAACAAGAACATGTCTTACTGTCATAGTCAAAATCCCAGCTGGGTTTTTGTATTGAGTCACTGTCCGAAGGTGAGTTGGAGGGAGGTGGAGGTGGCAAGTTTGGTGCAACACTGCAAACAGCTACAGCTTTCCGGTGACCATGCACAGAATCTGGGTTAAAAGTACTAAACTCGGGGTGCTCAGGGATAGCAGACCCTTCAAAAGAATTCCTGTCGAGATTGTTCCTGGAGTCACTTGGAATGCTTGGAGTGTATGAAATGGGACGAACAGGAACCTGTGGTGGGATGTCAGAATAGATATTCTTATTCAATTTTGCATCAAAACACGGTCTTTGCAAGAAGGCTGTTGTAGCTCCCAGTTGCTTGTCTTCAGGTTCTGGCTGGTGCTTCTTCTTTCTACCAACCACTTTGCGGCAAACAACAAAAATCACAACTAACAAGAAGATTCCTGCGATGAAAACAATAATCCCAATCACTTCCGCTAAGCTAATGTTCCAAGATGTTGAAACATATTTATTAAGAACAATGTCTGTGCAGTGTTTGCCTCCAAATCCATGACTACAGTTGCAGTGATATGAACCATAAGTATTCTCACAAAGGGCACCATTGAGACATGGGTTTTCCACGCATTCATCAACATCAGTCAGGCACCTATCAGAAACAGAGCACAGCAGTGATGTTTAGTTTACATCAGTAGTCTTTATTGTAATCTTGTTCTCAACAATTTTAGATATATTTATTTCAAGGTACTGGACATTAACATGCATTTTGGTATTTTATCAACATCCCAGGTTTCACCTGGCTTGAACGGTTGATCTGTTAATTAATACTACTAAAATTCAATGTATGTGGAATGCTACCTACCTTTCTCCACGAAAGCCTGCTTCACATTCACAAACAGGTCCATCCAAACTGTCAATACACTTGCCACTGTTCTTGCAAGGATTGTCTTTGCAATATGGACCCAGCTGGCATCTGCAAATGCAAAACAAAAACAGCTGAACATAACCTCATGCAAGCGATATTATGTGGGATTCAGAGCTGTAACAGGGGCTGTTGTTAACTTCAGCCAGCTCCAGTGTGTCTCAAAGTCTGAGCTTTAAGTAGGAAACAGATAAAAAAGGAACCAGAAAAAGTGTTACATTTATATCCACTTTTCCAAGGGGTTCATTGATACAATGAACCATACAAACATACCTTTGACCTGTGTATTGTCCTCGGCACTGGCAGATGAAATCATCACTGACTGGGATGCAAGTCCCACCATAAAGGCAGGGGTTGGAAGCACATGGGTTGACGCTTACATCGCAGTGAGTTCCCATAAACAAAGGTGCACACTTGCAGTAGTAACCTGAAATCAAATACAGTTTTTTTGAAAGTTGCACACAGCTTGACTGGATTTGAGATAAAACCCTCCCTGCCCATCTACAGATTTAGGATAAATTCCTCCCTACACACCAACTTGTTACAAGAGAGAAAGGATGGGAAAAAATAGAAATGTTTTTATCGAAAGATGAAGCAAAGTGTAACAGTAAGGGTTTTCTTACACATGCCTGAAGGATAATTTCCATTTTTCTCACAAAACACAAGTTGTCCCAACAATTTCAGAATTTTTAAAGAAAGACTCCCAAGTAGGCTGTTAAGAGGATGGACCTCAGATGTCAGCACTGAAGATTAAATCCCCACTTTGCCAGATGGCCTTTGTCTACTTCATACCCCAAGGAGTTGAATCTACAAGGCACACACAGCCTTCCTACCTATTCTACAACTGACATTCTACAACTCCGGGAAACCAAGAATTATGCACGAAGTTGTCTTGTCCTTCAAAGCAGAGAAGTTGAAAGGCAGTTTTGAAAACTAAAAGCAGAAGAATAAAGTGCAGCTTACCTCCATTTGACAGAGCGCTGCAGATGCCTCCATTCTGACACGGGCTGCTTGAACAGCCATCTGTGGCAGTCAGTAAGCATCCAGGAGTGACATCTACAGATTCTTCCAGGTGTGCATAGTTTCGTGGCTTGCTGTTTAGGGGCAGCTCTTGTCCATTTAGTACAATGGAATCCATACAGCCTCTGAAACCGTTGCTAACCTGAGGACTTCTACCATGTCTTGTACCTTGCTGATGAATATGACCACCAAAAAACACATGATTGTCCAGGTTCAGTGTTCTAAGTGTACCAGGAGCAGTGCCAGATGCAGTATGCACCCTGTCCAGAACAAGTCGTGCATAGTTCCCATCCACTTCAAGAGACACGGAATGCCACTGGCCATCGTTTATCTGAGTGCTCTGAACAGAGACTATCCCAGGTCCACTGCCACAATCAAATTTATATTGCAGTCTTCCATGATGGATCTACAGAGGAAAGCCACAACATCAGTAAATGGTCTGCACACTTAGAAAGTATAAAATACTGATGGCTATAAAAGTTTGTTTGCTGGAGAGACAGGATGATGGTGGTGTTCATAAAAAGCAGTTTAATAACACCATTTCCCAGTCACAGCAACTGTGATTTATTCTGTATGATTCTTTTAATTGAAACATACACTTTGTACATTTTGTTCCTTTAGTAAAGCAGTCACAGATCATAATCAAAATATTACAATATTTCAATACCTTTCATCTTGTGCTTTAAATAACTTTTCCTGTATGGATTTCAGTACTATAAGCAAATAAAGTTGTTTAAAATATATGATTTGGGAAGCTTTGTTTGCTTACACATGTAAAACATTCTGTACTAGTTTGTCACCTGCATATGTAACACACCCTACCTTTTAGGCAATTTTCAATTATAACACTTCTACAGAGATGTTATGACTCAATCTTTTACTCTGACACAAAAATAGTAAGAAGATGGTAGGAATAAAGGAGGAGATATGCACTAGGAGATTTTAATATACCTCTAAGATACTGTAGTCTGTTCCTCGAGCATACATAACAACTGCATGAGCAGTGTAGGTTCTAAGTCTCATTGTCAGCTTCATCTCCTCTTTGTTCTCATTTTCCATGAGACGGTATTTCACATAGCTGCTCCCAGTAAATGTCACAGCAGAGCCAGCTGATGCTTAGGAACACAGAAAGCATAAAAAGTATTAGCACAGGACTGGAATCAAATTTATATTTGGAAAGTAATATAGTCTTACACAGGGTTTCTTAGAGTTAATTCCTTACCAGGACATTGCCCAACTTTGTTGTCTTGGCAAACACAGGTGTATTTTCCTTCCTTTGGATCTCCTAAGCATTCAGTACCTTCAGGACACGGGTTTCCTTCACACACACTGCTCACCAGGGGGCATTTTCCGTCTGTAAAACCAAATACATTATTTCTTTTCTGTTGGTGGTGATGGTATTTTGTGAAAAGGGACTCTTAAGTATAGTAGCTGGAAGTGCCCCAAATGATATTCCTAACTATCAGACAAGGAAGTAAATAACAGTTATGAGGCATGACTGGCACAGACTAGACAAGTAGCATATAGAGTGGCTGATGCTCGTCCTTATCTTGATTACTCAGGTCAGTTGGTAAAATTGGGAAACTGGTGTTGTGGTTTAAGGCTTACCACTAGAATAATTCACCACAAAACCCAACATGTAGATATTAAACATGGACAGAGTAGGTTGGGGAGACCAGAGAAAAGCATGTCTGTATTTGAGACAGAAAAGGAATGGGCTTTAAATATTGACTTAATATGTGCAAGTTCACCCAGCAAGGTTAAGTCCTGACTTTAAAAAGCAATGTTTTCCTCAGAGATAAAGATAAATTAATCTTCTGTCAGAAATCTTTATACTTACATATATTTTAATGAATATTTATTTCCCACATTACCCTCTCATTCCCAAACAAGTTTGGAAACTGTGTGGGCTACTCCTCTAAGCAGAAACAAGGAGTATTCAGGTACTTTGCAGGAACTTACCTCTGTGCACACAAGACTGAAAATGGCCATAAATATAGGAAATGCAACAGCAAAAAAAAAAATTAGCTTATTTCATAAAATGGAAAATGAAGGTGTAGCTATAAAAAATAAAATATCAACTCCCACAGGCTTATATTATGTAATGTCTTGAAATGAGGTAATGAGATAAGAAAGAATTACTCTTTACTATGAATAAAATTAGGAAAATATTATGGAGAGTGTTACAGAACATTCCTAATCTTGTCCTGTAATATAAATTCCCATCTGTGGATTAGTCCTTTTTAAAACCAGAACAATCTTTTCAAGGATGCAGTTTCCCTTACTGTGTTTCTTACCTTTACAAAGACAAACTGCTGTTCTGTGATGACGGGGAGTGACGAAGCTCAGCCTGGCTGTGCTGTGGGTTGACATGATGTTCTCATCCACTGTTACTTTTTCTTCACAAAATTTCAAAGGACAATCCAGGCCTGCACAGAGCTTATGAAACACATCAATTATCCGGACACCTAAAATCTCCTCCAGGTCAGGCACAGAAGAGTTTATCTTGTGGAGCAAAATTCTCATTGGGTGGTGAGAGCTACCAGACTTTTCAATATTCAGGAGGACATCCAGATTAGAAGGAGGATCAGAAGGCTGCAAACTAACAATCTGGATATCATTTCTCCTCACGCCCAAGATGTTTCTTAATGCTCTCTGGAAATTGCGCCAGTAATCACCAATGAACTCTTCAGGGGACAGGTTTGCAAAGCGTATTGCGATACTGTGATTTAACGCATCTTGTGTGATTTGTCTGATGTGTACAGTAATATCAGCTGCAGTTGTAAATTTTCCATCTGTAACAGTGACATTTAGGAGGTACAGTCCTACATCTAACCTTTTATGTGCTATTAGTTTGCCACCAGTACTGGAAACAGAGAACAGGGATTCCATTTTGGGGTCCAGACTGTATGTCAAGGTATCATAAACATCTTGATCCGTTGCGTGAATTTTTCCAATAACACCACCTGAATATTCTTCCCCAAAGGCCGTGATAAAGATTTCCAGAGGCAGTATTGCTGGAGAATAAATGCTTTCCTCAATAACTCTAATATCAATGTAAGTCAAAGATGACAGTGGTGGTTTTCCATTATCTGCCACCTAAAGGAAAGATGAGGATAGATTTACATTTCTGCTTTATCTCAAATTCTACTGTAGATATTTATACTGTATACAGTAGAGCTGTATTTTTGTACCAAAAAAACCCAAAAAAGTCCTATAGGAAAATGCTTTACATAAATTTTGTAACACAATTCCTAACATAAAAGTTAACACTGAAAATTTAAAAAGCTCATATAAGCAGGCACACACAAACATGTTTTCACTTCTCCCAAGATTAAAAGCCTACAGTGCTCTTATTACCTGAAAATGACGGGAAGCTATTAACACTGGTAACTAATACAGGAAATGTACAGTAGCTGATTTCAGACAGCAGATGGTGCTTGAAGCTTTTTTATATCAAGCATGGAAATACACTGCAAACTTGAAATGAGTCATGCACTAGAAATGTACAACATACTTCACTACAATTAGGAGGTAGTCTGGAAGACAAACTAAATGCATTGTGCCAAACTACTTCAAAAGGAAAAAAATGTATGCTGAAAGTTACAATTAATTATGTTGCCTTTCATGATTTTTGGTCACAGAGACGAAAAAAAAAAGAGGTGGTTACCTGTAGTGCTATTTGCTTCAGACAGTTAATCAACTGCCTTTAACAGTATCAGCCTAATTCAATTTTAAAGCCTTTTTGAACACCCTATTCTCCACTCCTTTTGGACAAAGACACACACTTGTTGTAGGAAGACAGTAAAAAAAAGAGTGGAAAAGTAAAGAGCACTCCCTTGGGTTCACTCTTTTCTATTTCTCACCCATCTACCTTTTTCCAGAACTCTCTCCCAGTTACTGAAAGTGACACTGAAGAAATAGTTAAAGAATTGGAGACATGTGAAGGTACAGAGGGGATATACAGGGCTCAGAAAGCAGAAGATATTCTGCACTGTTTAAAAGATTTTGCAATAATTGTACAGAGTACACTTTGAAGATCTATGCGGAGAGGTTGCTTTTGATTTTTTATCCAAATTGAAGTAAAAGAGGAGTAACTCCAGGCACAAGATTATCTGTGGATGGGCACATAAACGTGGCATTTTTAAAAGGTAATGCATGTCTCATAGAACTACATGTCTTCATCTGTTTCTGTTAACTCCAAAAGACAGGCATGGCTACAAAATTGTCCTCCAGTTAACCAGATAAATAACGAGAGCTTTAGCTCAAGTTGGCAAAGTTTTGTTTTGCCTAGATCTCTGCCTGGAAACAACATAAGGCAGGCAGTTTAGCTACAGAAGAAATGCCCAAGGGAAGCAAGAAAAGGCTCAAAACAAACAGACAAGCAAAATTATAAATGGACAGCAAGTAGGAAAGAAAAGCCCCAGGAGAAACGGTTTTTCAATAGTGCAGATATTTAAAAATGTGCTGTGGCTTTAAACTGAAGACTTCAGAGTGTGGCACAAAGGATTGCATGACTCATAGCTTAAGATTTTGCACACTAATGCTGTGAGACATTTGTTAATGGATAATGTATTCCCTTTGGAGAGAGGACAAGCAAATACGAGTGGCATGCCCATATAAGGTTACCATAAGGGAAAAAAATCCTTATTTCTATTAGAATGACAAAAGTAAAATCTTTTGGAAGTAGTGAGTGCATAGAGTGCATATGGGGTAAGTTTGTGTAGTTTTAGTGAGGTTTCTTTGGTTATGAGTTTTTTCAAATGAGAGTATGCCTGTAAATTAAAAACATCACTACCTCGGCAATCCATTCAGAAAGCAGCTAAGGTGAAAGCTGTCAACACTGAAAACCACACCAGTAAAGGTCAGTTAGAAACTGAAAATGAGTATCAAGAGATCATACACAACCATTAATTTGTGATTTGCAAGATCAAAACGCAGAAATTAAACATAATGCAAACTTGAGAAAATGCCTTCTTACAGACTTTAAAAAATATTATTTTAAATTAACAGAGGAAGAATATTTTACCTCAACAGCCATGCCTATAATTGTGTGTGTATCATTGGAACTGAAGTCTTGTGATAGGGAAATGTTAGTTTTAGTCTTGGATGCCTTCATACCCATGGATTGTAAGATAATAGCAAATAATAGCAGTATGTCTACTGAAAAAAAGCTAGCAAAGTGTAAAATGACAAATGGAAATTAAAAGACAGTGATATAGTTCAAAAATCCAGTCGAGAAACTTGGAAATCAACAGATTAGACAGGTCCACAAAACTGAAATTGGGTAGTACAGCACACAAAAAGAGGCACATTAGTACAGTTGGCTTTAATGATTTACAGTCTCTGAGAAGTCTCTGTTCTAAATTAGTACATTTGTTTTAAGACATTTGTTTAGCTACTGGATGCCATTAAAATAGCCCATATTAATTCCCTAATAAAAAGGCACTTTTCAGCTGCTTGCTGAAGACAAGATAGCTGAAGTACTGACAGGCTGTTTACAAGGAGACTAGAGACCAGAAAGTGGCTTAGAAATAAAAGAATTGCAAGATTCCATCCAGAGGAAGATGTTAGACAGGCATCTCACACTTAAAAAAAGCTAGGCATATAAGGAAGGGCCAAAAGTGCAGCTAAATCATGAAATGTGACAAAGTCAATGTAACAGTCTACACAGAACAAATATAACTGCCTGTACATGCATTTATAAGAATACATTTTAAAAGCAAAATAAATAGGAATTAGTTACTGTTTAGAGAAGATTTAAAGTAAAACATATGCATCTTGCACTACACTGATTCCACATACAGGAAAAACATCCATGAACAAAAAGGTGTCTTTGGGGGAATTGGCATATCACTATTGAGGAAAAAATGGCTAACAGAGGAATGGATACACCTGCCCCCATTTTCATCCCATTTCTTAAACCCTAAACGAAACTAAACTTAAAGGAAATGATATCTGTCCTTGTACTGGCTGATGGCTCCTGCTTACTAACGTTTCAGTGACTCAAACAGCAAATTACAATATTTGTGTGAATTTTTTCTTCTTTTCCCAAAGAAAATAAGTCTTTGTGTAAGTATGTCACAATTATCCCAATGTGGACAGAATTCAGCATACACTGTTGTAAACAGTATTACTCTAAAATTCTTCAAGTGCACGTTTACTCATAAATTATCTGCAATAGTATGTGAAAGAATAATTTGGAGATTAAAAGAAATTCCTCATGTGAAAATGAAGGTAAGAATTTTTCTTAAAACCTGAATCTGAAAATAAAGTTTAAGAATTAAGGCTGTCTATTTTTAGGCTATAACTTTTAGTCCTCTGTTCCCAGCTGCTTAATTTATAACTGAATTTAAAAGGACTAGACAAGATTAAAACAATTGGTTTGAATTTTTCTCACACTAGGTTACGAAAAGTATTTGAGAGAACTTAGCTAGGTTAATGTAACCTTGGACATGGTCTGGTCTGTTGCCACAACAATGGCAAACGTACCATGCATTATAGCACTTCACAGTAATTTTTTGAGTTTTATGCTGTGGTTTCCACTGCAGGATCCTGAGAACACAAACTACTGCAGTGCAGGTTTCAATGCTATGAAAAAAGGTCTACTGAAAATACTATGAAAAAATGTCCAAACTTAAAAAAATATGTTTTCAATTGCCATTGAAAAAAGAATGTGGCACTACAGGAAAATTTTCCATTACTGCTATGTTGTGCAATATCCCTGCTTTCATCATGTGAGTTGTGCACACAGCTTCAAGGGTCAAAACGATAGCAGCAAGAGGAATTCTTCTGAGGAAGTCAACAGTGAGTGGCTCAAGGGACCTGTTCCCTGCTGGTTTTTCTAACATTCCAACCAGAAGGCAAAGGGCTTATTAAGACCACTCACCCAGTTAATATTTCACTTACACCCTACTTTTAATTGTGAGTTTAACTGAACTTCCCATTGCATCTGTGTATTTACACCAACAGATTTTGTCTATGAAGACATGACCTCATGGGACATGCCTCAAATGACTACTTGGCATGTCAGGATCTCCTAACAGAAAGGAAAGTCGTGGAGTGAACATGAGTGGAAACAGCTAATTAAATACTTACAATGCAAAACAGTAAGAGGAACATGACAAAAACATCCTACCTTAACATGAAGCAAATAGTGATCTCTCACTTTGCGATTCAGTGCAGCACTTGTAGTCAGAACTCCCTGCTGGGTAATCTGAAAAGTTCTCTCTTCATTTCCAGTCAGAATGGTGAAGAGAAAAGGAGGGCCGTTGTGAGAAGAATCCCTGTCTGTCACCACTAGCTGCAGCACACTGAATCCAACTGGCTTATTTTCCTACAGATATATAATACACATTGGTTTTGTTATAATTGAGGATATGGCCTGATGCTGATTTCTTCCTTGCAACAAAAACCCCCCAAAATTACCAGTTAATCAGTACAAGATGAATCAGAATGACAATATTGCTTCAGGGTAACTACTGCCCTCTGAGAATACACTCAAAAACAATAAAATGAGAAAGTTTTTTAAAGCAGTTCTTTAAACTTTGTGTTTTTGAAGGTAGTTCAGCCTTGACACATTTACATTTTCCACTTCTGGTCTGAATTAATATTAGTGTAGCCGAATTACCAAGTCATCAAAGATTTGAAATTTAGAGAAAACACCTGTTAAGAATAATCTAATGCCTTTGTTGGGAGGACTAGAAAAATACACTCCTCCATCTGATCTCTTGTGCCCCTAATTAAGAGTTCTGACTACAGCTGTGGCTGCTACAGCCACCATCCAGTTAAAATATGAAATCCAGGTTTTAAAATTTGCATCATAAAATTCCTTCAGGTTTGCACCATGTGGATGCCTGAGGTTTCACAGACACTTCACATACGTTGGCTTATCACATATCTTAAACACGCATATAACCTTATCTGACACTTGTAACACCTCTCCCAGAATACTTGTGCCAGAATCTGTACCAGCCAGATTTCTCTATATACATACTTATTTGAAAAGCAAGAAAAGTAGAAACATTATTTTGAAGTACAACGATAACAAAATACTATCCCTTTCGCAGATGTAAAAAATTCCTGATAACAATATTCTGTTTCTGAGAGAGTAAGTCAATTTAGTTATCAGATATTGCAAAAAGCTGCAGCTTTTTCTCTTTCAGCAAAACAAAGACCATTACTTTAAAATACAAATATTTACAGTCAGACATCCAAAGTAATTTGACTTTCCTAAAAGCTAAGCACATTTTCTACTGTGTCTAAATATATCCATCTCCAATACAAGAGGAAATGCACACCAGCATTCTTGGGCAACTCCTCCAGCTTTTTCTCTGCTACCTTCAACTAGGGCAGGCTCATATGAATGAACTATAAAACAAGAGGTCTTCCTTTTTAATTGAGTAAGGGAAATAGCACAGACACTGGCTACACAGTCTGCAGTTCAAGTGAGATATTAATTAACATTTATTTCAAGAAAGACTGTAATAGGGGAAAAGAGGATACATTTCACAGAACACAAACATGAATCTGTTGTTTGTTTTGGGTTTTTTTTTGGGGGGGGGTTTGTTTGTTTTGGTTTTTTTATTGTTGGGTTTTTTGGTTGTTTTGTTTTTTGTTTGTTTTTTTTTTAAGTAAAATCCAGGACATCTTATTTGCATACTGTGTGTATATTGTATATATTCACTTTGTCCTATTTTGGAAAGCTGCCTGCCTTCACAAATGATGCATGCTTGTCTCAAACACAAGTGGTAGGTTAGGATGGCACAGTGCACCAGGTAACATTGTCTGATCCTCACAGATCTACTGTTCCAGGCCAAGAAAGAGCAGAAGGACACAAGGGATTGAGCTCATTTACACTGCTAGTCTACAAGGGTTTTAATCCATTTCCTTTGTTGACTTTCATTTATTTCCTACTGAATTTAGGAAGCCAAGAAGTATGGTCTTTGCTTTAGCAGTTTTCTGAATCAGGCAAGTACATGCCAGACACTTGAGAATGTGGCCTACTGCTACCATCCTACAGTGGAAAATTAGTCAAAGGATTGGTATGCAGCCATATGAAATTCCACTCTTGTTCTAACTGCTGCTGATCCCAGAGGAGGCCAATGGGAATTAAGGCTCAACCTATGTGCAATGGTGCAGAACACAAGCTTTACAGTTACAGGTACCTAAAAGATCTTTTCCTAAGCAGTAACTCTTAACACTGAAAAGAAATAGCAAAATTATTATGTATTTTAACATCCCTGTATGATTCTTAGATTGTTCTATGCATAAATGGAATTTATTATATATATACATGCACACACACAAGGAATCTGAAAAGAACCCAGAAAGGTTATGCAGTCTCCCTCCCTGTAAATATTCAAGAAGTGTCTGGACACAATCCTGTGCCATGTGTTCTAGGATGAGCCTGCTTTAGCAGGGAGGTTGGACCAGATGACCCACTATGGTCCCTTCCAACCTCACCCATTCTGTGATTCTTACAACTTGCAATGTAAGTTTCTATATAATGTGCAAACAGGAATTTCATAACCCTCAACACTTATTTGATCAGCAGTCTTACTGGCGACCTTAAATAATTAAAAATACAGAAAAATGAAAGTCACAAATTTGCAGTCCAATAACATTATTGATTTAACTACTTTACTAGTTGTATTTACCTGGATGATAACGCTATAGTTTCCTTTTGAGAACACTGGAGGATTATCATTTACATCAGAAACATCAATGTTAACTGTAGTTGTGTTAAGCTTAGGTGGACTTCCGTTATCTGAAGCTTGAACTGTCAAGGTATATCCTGAAATCTAAAAAATTTTTAAAAATTAAAAACATTTACTGAAGAGGAAAGAAGTATCAAACTCAGATTTTGTTTTATGGAAGAATTATTTTAGCACAACCCCCAGTAACGCTTTCCTTTATTATTTAATCCTTTTTCCCAAAAGTACTGATATAAACAGATGCTTGCACTTTATTATATCTATATTAATTTTGATTCATGAAATGGTAACTTACAAATAAAGTAAGAAAATGGTGGTCCATCAATTATATATAGGTAAATTAATCCCAGCTGCCCTAAAACCACAAAAACTCACCTTTTCTCTGTCTAGAAGCTTAGTCACTTTTATTTCACCCCTCGTAGGGTCAATTGTAAAAGGATTTCCTTGATTGCCATCTGTAATTGTGTAGTGAATGCGGTTGTTGGAGGGTCCATCAGCATCATCTGCCATAACCTAAGGGACATTACAGTCTTATTTAAAACAGGTTGAAATAGACTCCAGCACCTTTCAGATAAACTCATCCTGAAGATGAGTTATTTTGGTCTAACAAATTTCATAGTTCACAGGAGAAATGCCATCTCAACAGAATATACCAACATCACTTAATTTCCCAAATTTCTTCTGAAAGTTAAGTCATGGTCTCATGAGGAGAACATAAACACGTCACAAAATATTATCTCCTTTCCCACAGAATCTGAAGTCCCTACTTCTGAAACTTTTTCAAAGTAAATTTTCAATTCACTCAGTGGCAAACATCTATTCACTGATGTTCACCTTCAAATCAATAGTTATTCTTCAAGACTGAAAGCATGATCATCATGAGAGGGTATTTCAAAGTAAAAACCCAATACATACTGTAATAACTGATTGTTCAAGCATAGCATCTTCACTGATTACTGCAGTGTAAGTGTCTTGGCTAAACACTGGAGAATTGTCATTGATGTCCGTGACATTAATATTCACTGTTACAACATCACTTAATGAAGGCGTGCCTCCATCTGTGGCTTCCACTGTCAAGTAGTACTCATGAGAACTTTCATAATCCAAACTCTCAATGATAAAAATGGCTCCTAGGGAAGAAGAAAGAAAGAAAGAAACAAAAAAAC
Organism: Dicaeum eximium; assembly: GCA_013396995.1. Lineage (NCBI taxonomy): Eukaryota > Metazoa > Chordata > Aves > Passeriformes > Dicaeidae > Dicaeum > Dicaeum eximium. The sequence continues at coordinate 1,108,008 of VWZP01008835.1, read as the reverse complement.
CTCACATGAAGTCTGCTACTGGTGTAGTATTGTGTTGTAACTTTTTATTTCAACCTGACAAATACTCGCCTTCTTCAGGGCTTGATTTGTCCCTGTAAAGCTAGAGCGACCCAGTGAAATGATAATGCTTTACACATGTAAGTAAAAAGATGCAAAGTTCCTGCCATTACCACAAAAAATTCACAGTTTAGAACAACCTGGCTTACATTTTGTGAGCTTTTTAACTGACCAGTTAAAGTAGTGCAATCCCTAGCATAGACATTGATTTGCTGGATGAGTTTTTCTGGAATCTTTTTACTCCTTTCAAATATATGAAGTTTATCTGGCAAAGTACTTCCATATCTTAGTACCAGCATGTCCCCTGGAAACAGCAGAATTGTAATTTTCACTACACTAGTACAATTAACTACTAAACTATTTAACTAACTACTAAAAGTCAATTAGAATTAACTTTTGCATAGAAATCTTATTAAAAACAGAACAAAACAGCAAAAAAACAAACCCAAACTCAAACAACTTTCCCAGAAATTAGCTATAGAAAAAGAACTATATAAGTAAACAAAACTAAAATTGAGGTGTTTATTGATTTTTAACAAAGAATTGTTATTAATAGGCAACAATTCTCAGCATAACCTAAATTGTCCCTGAGACTAAATCTGATTATCGTACAAGCCTAAAATCTCCATTGTCATGCTGGACATACAGTTGAACATAATATTCCTATTCCAAGCTCTCTTTAATGCCATATCAAACTTCTGTAGGATTACTGCCTTTGTGGACCAGTGACTAGTCTTCCCAACCAATTTTATTTCTAATCCTTCTTTTGCCAAGCCTGGCCATTCCTTCTGATTATATACCTTTTGTGGAAAGACTATTATGTTTCTCAGTGCAGATCTGTGTCTTTCCACCTGCCTTCCCCCAGAGTGGGTAATTTCCAGTTAGGAAACCCTTACTCTCACCAGCTAAATGAACCTTATCCAAGTAAATAATCTAATACACAGAAGAAACAAAGTTCCTATTCTACATTTTACTGCACTCCTCTAGCAAGCATGCTGGCAAACTGGGTGAAAAGACAGCAGCAGCAACTCTACAGCCAGAATGATGTACATAGATTATACATAACCTGGTTGAACTATGGAGGAAGTCAGTATGGCATGGTGGTTACTTGGCCTAAGGTGATATTCACAGTTGTAAGCTGTTACCTGTTGTTGAATCGATGCTGAATTTTCCATGTTCGTTCCCGCTGACTATCGAGTATGTGATTTCTGCATTGGCTTCAATGTCTCTGCTTGCAGCATTGATCTGGAGAACTTCAGTTCCAACCAAAACGTCCTCTGATACACTTGCACTATACTCCCTATGCTCAAATACGGGTGGATTATCATTAATATCCAAAACAGAAACTATAAGACTACTCGTTGAAGACAGTCTTCTAGGTAAGCCTTCATCTGTAGCCTTCAAAGTTAACGTGTACACAGCTTGTAATTCCCGATCCAAAGGCTTCTCCAAACGAATGATTCCAGAGAATTCATCAATAGAGAACTGCCCCTCTGCAGAGTTCACCAGTGCATAATGGATTTTACGGTTCAACCCTGCATTTTAAAAACAGTTTTCAAGTATGAAGCAGCCATTAAATATGTAACAACAGAACAACCCATCTGATAGCTATGGAAATAAGACATGCATGCTAAATATTATCATTCATGTTAAAAGTAAATTTCAGAAAGAGTCAAAGTCTCTTGTAAAGGGCAGAATTACTTAAAAAAAATTAAGCTAACACTTCACTGCACTGATTTTCTGTCATATAGAAAACGTGAACCATGGTTCTGATTCAGTTACAGCACTAGTTAAAATAAAACAATTGTTAATATAAATCTAATTATAACTTTAGAACAACAGAATCTGCTTAGCAAGCTTATAACAACAGAGGAGGATATGGGAGAGATAGGTTGCATCAATTAACTACAACATTTCTTTATGAAACAAACAAAAACCTTATGGATTTTAGGGGCAAGTATTTTGGTCTGCCTGAGCCTCAAAGACTAGTGAAGTATGAAAACATCTGTTACCTTCCAAATGAGCAACCTAGCTTTATCATAGCACAAAGCAGGTCAGTTGTTTTAGGAGACTGAGGCAACCAGTCATTAATACTGTTTGATTAAGAAATTGATGAGATGTGTAAGTCACACACTTTTAAAAATACTTTATGCTGTTGTGTTCCTTACAACAAAGCCTATGAACAAACTCCAATGTCATTTTCAGTTCATGTTCACTTAAATATTTGTAACTGAACAATGAAGACAAAGAGACAGTAAAAATCTTAACAGCATATATATATAAAGATACAGCTGACCAGGGTTCTCTTGATGGTATGATCATCGATGGCTGATCTGAGAAGCACACATTCAAAAATCCATGAATGCCCATTTACATGAACAGGCATGGCTTGACAGTCCTTATTACTTACATCAGGAGTAAAAGGATGAACCTAATCAATCATTAATACCTTTTGACACTAAAAATATCCTACATTTTGTCTCTCCCCCTCTTCTCTTTTTTGCAAAGACACTATAGGGATGTCTTCTACTCACACATGGAAGTCAGGTGTTAAATGATTTAGTAGACCAAAATGTATCTTTCAGGAGTCTAATCCTGAATGGTATTGAACATCTGTCAGCTCTGCTAAAACCCTTGACACCTCTCAGGATAAAACAAAAGAAATAATACTGTAAGTCTGAGAACATGATAAAAGCATCAGTCAAAGAATGCATACCTGCATCTGCATCTGTTGCCTGCACTCTTGTCAGAAGGGTTTTAGGCTCTGTGTTTTCAAATACTGTAATGGAGTAAGTATCACTTGTGAACTCTGGGGCATTATCATTCACATCTTCCAGAGTTAGGATAATGTTAGCTTGGCAGAATCTTCCTCCTCCATCTGTGGCTTTCACTAGAAGATGATAAACTGCTTGCTGCTCACGATCAAGTGCCATTAATGTTTTCAGTTCACCTACAAACAGCATAACACATAAGTTGATGCAAGTTGCAAGGCTTAAGTACCCCTAACATGTTTTCCCCTAAAATCAGAAAAGCTAAACAATAATTTTCTTGTTTACAGTAATTTCATCAGTGGTTAAGTCAACAGCTGTACAGCAATGAATTCCCCTTTGGGCAAAGCATGTATGTGACCTGCCTTTTCAGCTTGAAAATATTAGGAACTAAAACCCTTTATGTTTTTTGTAATTCTCTTGAAACAGAAATTAGCTAAACTCTCTGATAGCGCAGAGAGTGAATGTGTATACATGCAAAAATCCATGTTTGTGCAAAGAAAATTAAAATCTTAGAACTCAGTCTTTAAAAAAAATGCAAGGTTAAATCCATGTCTGGTTTTTCTGGGCTCTTTAGTTATATTCCTTCCATAGCTACTGGTATTTCCTCCTCTAACATTCCATGAATAAACACAGGTATTCACTATGAGGTCTTAACTGCTCCTACAGACAAACCTCTACAACTCTAACACATACTTTCTTTCTAAAGTGACAGAAAACACGAGAGGCTACTACTATATGTAATCATTGTCTCCTTATAAACAGTTCAAAAAAGTATTATGAAACACTTTTTGTGAGTATTCTAGCCCTGCAAATTCTCCATTTATGCAACAACACAGCAGCATGTCACACAGGTGACATTCAAAGTCGAAAAAACGCCCCAAACCCAGGAAGTAAGGTCCTTCTCATTGATTTTGACACTGAAGTTTTCTAATCTCTTCTACTTGCATTACATTTTTGAATTCATCTTATTCCATGTTTTCTACGCTGTTTACCTTCCTACTGCTTGTCTATGGCAGCCTGCACAGTATAGGATTTTGGCAATAGCTGTGATCTATACTGTAACACAAAAACCACAAATTCCACCAAGACCAAAGTGAAGCAAGTAAAAAGTTAATCTCATTTATAGTTTTGAGTTAAACTCATTCCAATGAAAGTGGGGGCACTTCTGGTGTTTGCTATGGAAAGGAAATTTGTTGCTCCATCTAATTTTAACCCATTTAATTTTCCAAAACAAAAGATGGCAAAGAGAATATGAATGAAGATATTTTCAGTTACAAACCATTACTGCTGCTACTACTAGGGTGAATACAAAAATAGCAAAATTTATGACATACTTTTATTCCAGTCACTTCAGCAATTACCCTTTTTACACTTTAGTTCCTCATATATTAAAATATTTGCTTTTTGCCTGACTTTATTCAATATATTATTAGTATTTGCATAATAGAAAGTCACATTTTAAACCGTTGTACAGTAAACCAACTCTTAGTGGAAATTTTAAAGATTGACATTTATGTCTTAATGTAATAGCAAAACATTTTAGAAAATGAGGTGACTGGAATCTTGTATAATGTATCAAGTTTTATTACCTGTGTCTGGAGCAAGTCTGAATTTTTCTGCTCCTGTGCCATGCAGTGTGTAAGTAATTTCTGCATTGGAACGAATATCTGCATCTGTAGCAGACACCTGCATTATCAGTTTGCCAGGAAGGGCATCTTCAGGAACTGAATCAGCATATAAAGTCTGCAAAATTTCAAAGTTACATTGAAAAACTAAACATATGAAGCAAGCAGAGCTTGGAAAGGGGAGAGGAAGAAGGAATGATAGAGGAAATAATATTCTGTTTGAACGTTTGGTAACATATAAAGTGAACCAGAGGATGAAATAACTGAAAATTAAAAGAAATTATGATATTCTAATTATTTACTTCACAATTATTACATTATTCAGAAAGGTATTTAATACTGCAACTTTGAACATCACTGCATTGCTCAGAACTCAAAACACTTGTAACTGATTAATTGATAATGAACTGTCTCCCCAAAATAGGAGTTAAAAATTTTTGCTAATTTCATTTTATCTCTTTTGGTGGATCATCTTTTCTCAGTCTGTCTCAATCTACAAGAAATTGATATCTGCTCTTTTAACAACACAAAAGCTTCTAAATTAAATTAAAAATAAGAAAAAGGATTCAGAATTTAATGGCACTAAGCACTCTTACAGCCCAACCATGTCAGGTGTGTGCATTACATTAGAAGCACTAGGCCTTTAACACCAATATTAACAAAGGGATAAATAAAAAGAAAAAAAGCTAAAAATACTGACTTGCCAGTGTGTGTATAAGTGCAATCATTTACACAGAAGTAACCAACTAAGCAACAATTAAGAAAAAGAATCCTCTGTGCACTGTATACTTGTCCTTCCTAGTACAAGGGAAGATTTCAACCCAGTAATATCAAATCTCTGTTCAACTATGAAAAGTCCAAAAGAGGCAATAACACATCTTGCAGGGGCTATTTTCTTGAGTTTTTTCTAATCCTTATTTTTCATGTCCATTTTTGCAGGCTATAAAATCTGGTAAGGCAGACAGCTTTGTAACAAGAAAACATTTATGGCTTACAGATTTTTGGTGCTGTTGACTGCAACTGCAGGGTAATGTTCCACTCTTTTCAACTCATTTATCACAGGAAATACACAAATATTTCAACTAAGCAATGAGATTCAGCTTGCTTTAAAACTTTGCTTCTTTCATAAAAAAGAGCATATAAATGATGATGGCCACAGCTTAAAGGAATTCTTTTTGGAAAAGAATTAACATAGGAGAAATGTACTACAATTCTCCTTATATCTCTCAAATACCTGCTGAGTGTCTTTGGATTTTTAAAAAATCTGTCTGTGAAGTATCTTTTATTTGACAGCATTCTATCTTAATGGTTCAAATTTTTGTTACTGGTTTAAAAGGAACAGCTATTTGTCAGTCTCCTGAGAAGCAATTTCACAGAAAATGTAAATTTTATGTATGAAAGCAGCTGGTAATGGAAGATACAAGACTCTGCCTACCTTTTCACAAACCGGGCTATTATCATTAGCATCAAGGACTTTAACCTCCACCACAGCTTTAGCTGCAAAGGTCCCATCAGTAGCTGTAATATTTAGAAGATAATTATCCTTTTCTTCCCTGTCCAGAGGCTTTTTGACATAGACCTTCCATTCATTCTGTATATTTTCAATAGCAAACTGTCCCAAAGGATCACCTCCTGAAATATGAAAAGAAATACTTATTTAAAGATGGAGATTTCTACTATCAAAACACTATCAAAATTAAGGGATAGGTTAAAAAAAAAAAAGGCAACTAAAAAAGCAAATAAGCAGGCACTCTGTGGCTTTATGAGGAAACAGCTTAATTTCCCAGGTAGAAATTGTCAGTAGATGCTCACACAACCAGTTCAACTGTGGCCAACAGAATCCATAAAAATTGATTCAGAAATTAATGTAGTATTATAGAAAACATCGTATCATGACATACACTAAATAGAAACAATTAAATACTCCACTGGAAATTAACAGTCTATTATTTTGTGAAATTTCTTTCATTTGTTCTTTAACTACATCACTATCTAATCACCAGCACCACTCAAATGGTTATTCTGGCATTACCCAAAACAATTTACCTGTGATGTAATAGAAGACTTGTCTGTTGGTTTCTTCTGTGTCAGCATCTGTTGTACTCAGGATGGCAATAACCCCACCAGGAGGGTCATCCTCACTGACTGTTCCTTTATATATCTCTGCAGTAAACCGTGGAGGATTGTCATTCACATCTGTGACAGTAACTTCAACCACAGCCATAGAAGACAGCTGAATTTTTTCACCTCGGTCAGATGCAACCACTGTGATTTTGTATTTGTCTCGTTTCTCATGATCGAGCTCTTTCAGAGTGGTAATCCAGCCAGTTTCCATGTTTATGGCAAAAGACTCTATAATATCTAGATCTTGAGAAGGATCCAAGCTGTAAGTAACCTGCCCATTGAGTCCTGAATCTAAGTCAGTTCCTTTAACCTGTATGACTCTTGTTCCAGCTGGTGTGTTTTCTACGATGAATGCTTCATATGGGTTGGACTCCAAAATGGGTTTGTTATCATTTGCATCTTTTACTTGAATGCTTACCTCTACTGAGGAAACAACATTATAATCTTCATTTACATACTGTGCTTGAACTGAGAACTGGTACCACTTAGTTGTTTCATGATCAAGATTCTTCTCAAGTTTCAACTCTCCAGTCTGTCGGTCAACCACAAAAAAGTCATCTCTGTTGCTTTCAGGAGTGTTCCCTTTAATCAGACTATACACTAAAGTCTGATTATGCTCTGCTTTGATAACATCTATCACAGTTCCAATTGGAATGTCCTCAGAAACAGTATAAGAATAAAATGGTTCTGAAAATTTTGGAGGAGGCACTTCTGGTGGGAGTATTCTAGCATAGACAGGAACAACCGACTCTTTTTGGGGGGATCCACCATCAGTTGCTCTAACAAGGAAAGTAAGAAACTCATTTTCCAAGCCAATTAAGCTTTCCTTTGTAGTAATTATACCAGACAGCGAATCAATTTCTAAGTTCTCTTCTACATTTTCAGACTCTGCTTCAATAGAATATGTGATGTCTGCATTTGTACCTTCATCAGCATCAGATGCCCAGACTTTAATGACTGAAGTACCCCGTGGAACATCAGACCCAATATTTACTTCATACTCTGTTGCTCGGAATTGAGGAGCATTATCATTGTCATCTGTAAGTATTACATTAACAGTACAGAAAGCAACTCTCCCTCCTGAATCTTTGGCCATTAAACTAATGGCAATTACTTTTTCTGCTTGTGTTTCACGGTCAAGCTTTTCAGAGGTAAATATCTGCCCTCTCTCATTTACATAAAACCTGTCTTTGGCAAAGTCATTTACAATGTGATAAGTGATGTGGCCATGTGTACCAGAGTCTTCATCTGTTGCTTTAACTTCAGTAACCAAAGTATGCAATGGAGCATTTTCAGCCAGTTCAACCTCATACTCATTCTGGCTGAAAACAGGGCTGTGCATGTTGGCACTGATTACAGTTATATGGACCTGGGCTGAGCTTCTGAAGACACCATCAGAAACCGACACGTTAAGATTATAATGTGGCTGCAGCGTCTGTCTGCGTAGGTTTGAGATGGTGATAATGCCAGTTTTACTATTAATCACAAAATTCTTCTGATCATTGCCTGTCAGAATGGAGTACTCCAGCTTGTCAACATCTGAGCTATCTGCATCTGAGGCTTGCACACATGTCACAAAATGTCCTCGAGGAGCCAGTTCACTAATTTTGGCTTCATAAAGCAATTGGCTAAAAAGAGGGGGGTTATCATTGAGATCAGTTACATCCACAGTCACAATAGTATCACTGCTCAAGGGCAGCATGCCACCATCTACGGCCCTTATTAGTAACTTGTGTTGCTTAATTTGTTCATAGTCCAAAGTTCTTGCTGTAAGAATGAGTCCAGTGCTGCTATCTATGTGAAAGTAGTCATGACTTTCACTATTATCCTCAACCAAGTGATAGGAAATTCCCCTGTTGGTTCCAGAATCGGCGTCTGTAGCGCTCACTTGCGCAACAGATGTTCCAATGACAGATGCTTCAGAAAGTGTTGCAATGTAGGACTGCTCTGTAAACACAGGAGGATTATCATTGATGTCTTCCACTATTATGTCTACAAACACATCAGCATGAGCCCCATTTAGGGAGTCAGTTGCTCGGACACTCAGTTTATAGGCTGGATGAGACTCAAAGTCGAGAGGGGCAACAACATTTATAACTCCAGTGTTGAAGTTGATAGTGAACTGATTGAAAGGATCTCCACCTGTGATGCTGTAAAACACCTTGAGTCCTTCAGGGCTGTTTGCTTGTACATGTACCACAGGACTATGGAGCTGAATGCTTTCAGGTATCTCTGCACTGTAGAAAGGCTTTTCGAACACTGGCATAGCTTTACTCATAACTGTAATTGGGACTGTAACTTCAGCTGATAATGCAGGGTCTCCTCCATCTTTTGCCACTACTGTGACCAGAAACTCTTTATTCAGTGTGTCTGGTTCAAACTTCTTCTTCAGGGAAATTTCACCAGTGGGATCAATTTGGAAATGTTCATGATGTTCTTTGAGATAGTAACGCACCTCTCCATTTTTGCCTGTATCTTTATCTACTGCTGTCACACGTTGAATAACATGGCCTGCTTCAGAGTCTACTTTAACAACAGCATAATATGGAAGATTGACAAAAAATGGAACATTATCATTTACATCTTCTACTGTGACTTTAACGACAATGTGTGCAACAACTGATGGTTTATTTTCCTCTGTCACTTCCACGACCACATCAAAAGATTCTTGCTGCTCACGATCAAACGGAATTCCTGTTGTTGAAAGGACTCCTGAAGTTTGGCTTATTTTAAATCTGCTGTCTGGATTTAGAATATGGTAAAACAAAGGCTTATTTATTTGATTCCCTATAGCAGTAACTACAGCTATTGTTTTTGCCTCCGTGGAATTCTCCTGCACTGTTGCAGAGTAAGAACTCTGTGTGAACTTCAGCTGGCTTGCTTTGCTTTCTTTCACATTAATTTTTACAGATGCAGTGCTTGCAAATCTGCCATCAGATGCTCTCACTGTTAATTCATATCTGCTTCTTAATTGAGTAGTGTTTTGTACTGTTATATCTCCAGTCTTAGGGTTTATTGAAAATTTTTCTCCAATGTTGCCTTCAATAATGGAATAAATTAATTGGGAAAAAATGCCTGAATCTGCATCAGTGGCATTTACGCTGATGACTTTCACGCCTTTGTAAGTTGGAACCAGAACGGATGTCTCGTATAGCTCTCTTGAAAACACAGGAGGGCAATCATTGATGTCAATCACATAAATAGTAACATTAGCTGCATATTCTGCATATAGACGTGGTATCCCCGTATCATGTACTTGCACTGAAAAGTGGAAAATATTTGTCTCCTCATAGTCCAGACTCATTACTGTCCGAATGGCACCAGTGCTAGAATCAATGGCAAAATACTGGCGGACAGATGGTTCAACAATTTGATAAACAAGCAAAGCATTAGATTCTTTATCAGCATCTGTAGCTCGAATTACTAATGGGATATTCTTGTCAGTCAGAACCACACTGTTAATTGAAGCTGATTCACTGATGAGTCCTGTATATTCAGCCTGCATGAAAATTGGTGCATTGTCATTCTCATCCCGAAGATGCACCAAAACTGTTGCATTACTGGACAAGCCAGCCATGTTTGTTCCTTGCACAGTTAGAGCATAAAAAGGCAAAGTCTCAAAATCAAGTATCTTCTGAGTAACAATGACACCTGAGTTGGGGTTGATAGCAAAGGCATCATCTGTATTACCATCTTTTATTTCATACACTACAGAAGACTGACTGTATGCTGCAACCATTCCAACAAAACTGCCAATGCTGGCACTTTCGCTGATTTCTGTAGAATATTCTTTGGCAGTGAATTTTGGTGAGGCATTGTCAGAAACTGTAACAAATATGTGCACAGAGGTCACTTCACTCATTGGAGGATGTCCTTTATCTGTAGCTTTTACCATCAGGTTGTATTCTTCTCGGTTACTACGATCTAATTCCTTTGCAATTTTAATCATACCCAAAATGGGATCAATAAGGAAGGAATTTCCAATATTCCCTGTGAAGAAAGAAAAAGCAATTAAGAAAGAGGTATACAGAATTCAAGGAATGACTACTTATTTAGCTCTACACTTAAAGAGACATAGATGGAACACAGAGACTGTGATTTTGCTTGATAAACTTTTGTTAGCCTGTATGGAAATTTTTCTGTAATCAAGAGTTGGCAGTAATTCTAACTTTACTTGTGGAAATACTGCATAAAAATAGTTAGCAAAGCCATGCAAGCCTTGAAAATAAATGCAAAAATTTTCCTTTAGCAAACTTAAATATCAATTGTAGCTGAAAGGAACTTATATTCAGAAGTTAACATTAGTGGAATAAAAGTTACATTTTATAATCTAAAACAACTAGAATGTTTTGGACAAGAAAAAAACAAGGGTTGTAACAAACCCTTGTGAATCTTAAATGTTTAGACAAGTATTGTTTAAATCACTGCTTCAAAACCAAACTTTTAAAATTGGACAAATAGTTTCCTCTCTTTTTAATATTTAATACCTCTCTTTTAACTTCCTACTGATACACAGACAAGTTATTCCCTGTGATTGTATTAGAAGAAAAATAATGCCTACTGAGAAGAACCAGCTGCCATTTAATATAAACACTTGTTTGCTTCAAATTTTGAAATATAAAGATGAACTACACTGCATACAACACTCTGGTCATGTATTAAATATGCTAAGATTTAACATTTTATTTACCTAAAAAAAATTTATTAATGAAGCCATTATCTCAGCATGAAAAAAAGTCTTTAAAACTTTTGAGTTTTGCACACAAGTAGGCAAGAAGGAGGTTTTGTGTTTTGCTTGGGTTTTTTTACTGCTGGGTTTTTTTTGATTGGGTATTTTTGGGTTTTTTAGAGGAGACTCTAAACACAGTGGCATTTTTAGAATATCCCATTACAAATCTAAGCAGCCATTACAAGCATTTAAGGAATGTTCCTTCTATTTGCTTAGAATATCAATTATAATGCTTTAACCTCCCAGTAGATCACAATCCTATAAAATAAACCTTACAGGTCTTACATTTACTCCTACAAAAAGCTAGAAGAAAGGAACAGAACAGCATGTTACTTCATTCTAGACTGCAGGCACACACATTTTTTCTTGCCATTGTTTGGCATTCATAAAATAAGCACTAACAAAATGGGAAAGGCAACACTAAATTCCATGGATGTTGGTGTCCTGCCTAGTAAATGTCATATTTCTAGAAACAACAGAAAAATCTCATGTAGTTTAAGCAACTTATGAGACACTCAAAAACATTCATTATTGTCAGAGTATCATAATCACAGCTTTGTTTTAATACAGTGTTAAAATATGCTTTCATATGAAAACTGCACTTTGGGGAAGAAAAAGAAAATATTTATAATAAATAATTCCTATCCTTTACACAGCAATTTATGTAAAATAAAAAAAAAGCATCTGCACATATTACTTTGGATGCAACAGTAACTGAGTAACTTTTTGCCTGTTATTGTTCTCTTTAATATACAGTCTCTTATGTTTGTTACTGGGATTTTTATTTTGAATTATTTTTATCTTGAAAGCAGTATTTCACATAAAGAATGAAATTTTATAATGAAATTTTATAACTCTTTTTTTCTAGTCATGGTGCCTACAAAGCTCAGGACCTTGATAATGGCAAACTTGTATTAATTCAGATTTAATGGACTGAACCAAAACCCACTTCTGTCTGGTAAGTGAACTCAGTCAATGTCATCCTGATTTCTAATATTAAAAATTTCCATCATTTGAATCACATTGCTGTAGGCAAGTTCAGAAAGATACTCTGAGGTTAAAAATGAGGAGCAGTTGTTTCCTGGCCTGCAGTCTGGAAGGAGTCTTAATGCCAAACTGACCACCTCTTAAGGAATTTCTCAAATATCTTAATAAGCTAGAATAGCAGTCCCACTACAAAAATCAGCCAGAGGGAAGTATGGAAAGCAACACCTTCTTTCATGCATCTATCAGAAAGTTTAGCTTAAAAGCTGGAATTATTTAGGAGTTTGGTACATGCATATTTAAGTTATTTTTGAGCTCCTTACTTCTGCATTATTTTAAACACAAAAGCACATGTCTCAGGCTCTTACTCTATTCATCAAATCCTTGCTTTGCCTATGACGCAAAAAATAGGACTTACAATATCAAAATAGAATGCATTTTTTAGGCCTGAATGGAATAATTCTGTAATTTCTAAAGAAATTACTCCTTTTGAGCATTTCAAGATGGCTTTTTCTTCCCTTACTACTAAAATATGCCAAATGTATCTAGAGGACAACATAAATAGCTAAAGGATGTAGACGAATATTTGTAGTTTTCTTTTAAATACTCTGAGGCTGTGTCTTCAATACATCTCTCAGACAATGGTACACAAACCTGCACTGCCCCCCTTTTTTTACAGATCTGTTTTTACACATCTTCAGTTGAAAAAGCGTCAGCGAGTTCAGCGGACTGAAAACGTAAGGAAGTGAACATACCTGATTCAATCGAGTACACAATTTCTGCATTTTTCCCTTTGTCCTTATCTAATGCTGTAACCTGGAGCACTGCTGATCCAAGAGCTGCTGACTCATACACTCGTCCCTCATAGGAGGGGCTGGTGAACCATGGAGCGTGGTCGTTGGTGTCGCTGACATTAACCACCACCCTGGCATAGTTGCGCTTCACAGGAACATCCTGATCTCGAACCTGCAACAGCCAGCACATCACTACTAGTGAGCACTGTTATTTCAGTAGTTCAACAGATATTACTAATAACTCAAGGTGCTATCAGCCACAGAGTCAAAGACTGCATAAAAATTACCCATACAAATACATGTTTGAATTGTGGAGACAAACCAAAATGACATTAAAAAGTGTCTGTAACTTACAACAGAAGGAATCTCATGTGTACTTACCATTATTGTGAGAATATGCTGGTTCATGGTCTCATGATCCAGTTTTTCTGAGGTATAAAGGGAGCCAGTTGCAGGGTCCAGACGAAATTTTTTAAGACTGATAGGATCAGTGCTGCCCTGCATAGTATAGATCAGTTTATTCTTCTCATCTCTGTCTGTGGCACTGACTTGCAGAATTTCTGTCTCTGGTAAGGTATCCTCAGGTATAGCAACTTCATATTTTGAAGCAGAAAACTGAGGCCTGTGATTATTTGTGTCTATAACTTTGATGTACACCTGAAATGATACAAGGGGAAGGGGAAAACATTCATGATGTTTGGTAAAAAGAAATGAAAGGAGGATAGTTTATTAAAAATCAGACCATAATACTGAAATAATACCACCTCAAGACAATTTTATGTTGCTGGAAGGAGGAGAGATCCCAGACGTATAGGGAAGAAGAATGTCACTAAAGCCAAATCTGCCTCACCCTTCCCCAAAGTCAAACCAGAAATCTGTACAACCAGAAACATCTTAGATAAGACATTTTAAAGGGAATTATTTTTGTCCAAAGCAAGACCAAAAAAAAAAATTCCTTGTTAATTTTGGAATTAAAAATTAGAAATATACAATATGGATCCTAGAGTGGGTAAAAATACTGTTTTGGGGTACAAATTTACAATTTTAAGCAATGCTTTTTCAAGGCAGTGCATGCCTAATACTCCTCGTTGCCCTCACACAGAAACAGTCCTCTTTCAGCCCCTCACATCTGCAAGCCTAGACAAGAATAGAAAAGTGGTGGAATTGCCACAAAAGTGCCATTATTTTTAAGAACTGCAGGTGGTATTGTTTACTATTCTCCAGCAATGTAGCACAATTTCAGCATAGCTCACTGACACGATTTCTCTGAAGTTATAGTTAAATTAAATCAGCTGCTTCAAATTGCATCTTTGTATAACATTGCTCACTGGAACCACACAAGATCCCTGCACCCCCACTTGCTTTACACAGCATCAAAGTTTTGTATAAAAAGGGTTAGACAGACAGCCACCATCCTGTTCCTTCAACAGCAATAACATCGGACAAATAACAGTAATGCAAGGGAGTTGGCAAGACAGCAAAGCACACAGCAACACACAGCTAAATTCAGGTTCTTCGTGTGCTGCACGTACAGCCGTGCTTTTATCCATCCAAAGGTTAGGCACTCCGTATAAATTTGTTAAGGGCTATATATCAACAGGTTTTTAAAATAGGTACTTACAATATTGTAAGTGGGTTAATTGCTCTTTGGAGACACTTACTGCTTTCCATTGGTAACTGGTGGAGTCTACAGATGTAATTTAGACAAGGTACCAAACTGCGTGCAGTAGAAACTAAATTAGATGAATCCTGATGGTGGCAAATAATTAGGAAATGCCATAACTCTTGCTACAGGAAATGTCAGCCTTGCAAAACTAGCATCTTACCCTAAAACGGAATCATTTGGCACACTGATAAAATTCCTTGCAAGTTGTTGCTATGGAGACTCCAGAGTTTGGTTTTGTCACAGATTAGAAACAGATTAAAGAAAAGAAACAAAGCGCTAGAATAAATATTGACTTTCAGTGGGGAGAAATATTAATGGTACATGACCCAGGATACATATTAGGACAAGTTTTTTAGTACATTAACTAACAAATTCAATTGGAAAATGAAAAGCAAGAATAAGTATTATGTTAAAAATGTAATCTTTTTATATTGTCATGATTAGACAGGATACAATAAAGCAACACAAGCACAATTGTTAGTTTCTTTTTTAAATTTTGTATAAATAAAATACATTTTAATGCCTCTTGGAAGAAGTAAGACAGAAGGGTCTAATACACTCACAAAACATTTGAGTAAAAACAGCTGCTCTCTGAACAATGGTGCTCAAAAATTATACCAAATGAAGATGAACAATTTTTTTTAAAAAGCATAAAACCCCAACACTCAATACAAATCAAACTATAAAAACATTTTTGCATGAATGAAAGTTTTAAAGGCCGTATACAACACTTCATTAATGGATACTATGCTTTCAAAATGAACTCATCATCAATATTTTCATTAAATTTCCAC
This sequence comes from Dicaeum eximium, assembly GCA_013396995.1. Taxonomy (NCBI): domain Eukaryota; kingdom Metazoa; phylum Chordata; class Aves; order Passeriformes; family Dicaeidae; genus Dicaeum; species Dicaeum eximium. The sequence goes on along the minus strand of VWZP01008835.1, from coordinate 1,092,464 downwards.
CCCCAAGAAATTATTAAGGTCAGACTCAGAAAAAAAATAAAGTGAAAAGATAAGGTGTCAAACACAATGAATTTAAATGAAAATTGCTATTAAAGTTCATGTCTATTTCCACTCCCAAATGAGGAAACACAGAATCTTAAGTTGAAATCAGAAGTGAGAAGGCATGCAACTACAGAGCAATTCTGTTAAGTGAATCTTAGGAACAGAAGACATGGCCACCTGTGCTACTGGTATACACAAAACAAATAAAGAAAAACAGCATTTCTAGAATGGAGCACCACAAAAAACCCCATGTAAACTACTAAGTTAAATGCCAGGAATGCAGTGACTGTAAAACCAACATCAATACCTGCAGGACTAACCATATATCCAACAAAGCAGCTTAACTCAACACTGAGTTGATCATAGCATCAGGATTTAGCACCAACTCTGGTATTAGCTAGTGAAGCAATTAAAATGACACATGAGGAGACATCCTCCGAAAAGTACTGTTGGGCTAAACAGGTAAGGAGTTAGCACCTCAAAATGTACAGCATTATTAAATATTAATTATTAAAAAAATATTGCTAAGACATAAACATAGTGACTCAGCCACTACAAATGGTTAGCTCAGGTATTCCATTACGTGTCACATTAGCTGCTCAGGCTGCAGTTTTTCTCCACACTGGTAAACACAACTACAAATACACAACTTCATATATTAGTGCAATAATTTTAAATGTATGCAAAACCCAAAGTTTATCTTAAACTCAAGTAAAAAGTGTTTTACCTACATACTCTAGGATTCATTTTTCTCTCAGTGATGTTATTACTTTATGCCCCTGCACAAATTCTGGTGGACAACCAAACTGTGACCTGATGGGTTCCCTTTTGGTAACTTGTCTAACTCTGCACACTGGGCTGCTCAATAAGGGCAGGAGGAAGGAATCACCCCCTTCTGTTTGACACTCACTGATGGGAAGATAAGACCCACTACAGTTTTAGGCCTGTAGTACAGAAGAGGCCTTGACAAAATGAAACAAATCCAATGACGGATCATTAAAATCAGTGGGTATTGAAAAGCAATCTGTCTACAGGAGGGGTGCAGGACAGAGAGCCAGACTCTTCTCAGAGATGGACAGTGAAAGGACAGGAGGTGACACTCACAAGCTCCAATAAGAGCAAATACAACTAGACATAAAAAAAATAATTTTTTCAAGGAGAGCTGTTAAACACCAGTATAGAAGCAAATCCAAGGGAGAGGTGTTGTGCCTCGTCATCCCAGGCAGTTAGAACTTGATGAGTCACTGAAAAACCTGGTCAACTTTGCAGTTTGCTCTGCTTTGACCAAGAGTTTTAACTAGAACTCCAGGGGCTCTTTCCAATGTGAACTATTAGATAATTAAATAAATTTACTAAGGAAACTCTATTTTCAATTCAGGAATTCTTACTGAGGCCAAGTGACAGGTGCTAGATGTGCAATAACCTTTTAAACATCAGAAGACCATATTTTCATGTACATTTTAAGACCTTGAAGTTAAATGGAAAGCACTTGCAGAAATTATTGTGAGTGCAATTTTAAAGACCCATACAGAAAAATATGATTTAGTGCATCTGAGAACAAAATACATTAAGAACTTGTGTTATTCTAACATAACATGCAGCATAAAGTAAAACTAGCTTTTGAACATTTGTCAATGAAACTACAAGATTTAATTCAAATGAAATATACTAATATTATCTCTTAAGCAAGAGCTGCACATTAAAGAGGCACAATATAGAAAAGCTGGACATCAGCAGACCATAACATGATCTTTGAAACAAAATGCTCTGGAACTAAAGAAACTTCACTCATTTTGCAAAAATATGCAAGGGCTGTGCTGCACAGCTGCCTTCTGCCCACAGATTCCACTGAGAGCAATGCACACTGGTTATAAAGGGAACAAAACAGCCCAGGATTACTTTGAGGAAGGACTTCAAATCTATTAATAATCTGACAGGTGAAACCTAAATTTGCATAGGGATGTATTGATTGCTACTAAGAGGAGATATGTGCCATTGACAAAACATACTCAATGTGCAATATTTAAACATAATGTTCCTTTAGATTGCTTTAAGATAATTTTTAATTTACTGATTCTATGTGGAATTTTAAATCTACTCCTGTCCCACAATTACATTATAGTTACATTGACATGTTTCTAATAATTTTCATAAATAAAAAGTTGTATTATCCAGAGATGATATAACTTCATTCTAGTTCTAAATGTCTCTGTAGAGCAATGTAATTGCAAGCAAAAATGCATGCAAAAATGTAGTAAATGAGGATTATCCTACACTTCATTCCCAAAGTATCATATCCATATAGATTTTGCATAAAGCATGATTAAATATTTTGCAATAGCAAAGCAATAGGTAAAATGCTGCAATTAGCTGCAAGCCATCTGAACTATTACTTTCAATGAAAAAAATCAATACACATACCAATGACTGCAAATGGATATAGCCAGAAACGGGACCATTCCTTTTTGTTTTCTCCCAAAAATGAATTCAATAGTTCATTCATCACTGCTTAGAACCCGTGAATAACCTTTTCTGTTTCAGTACATAGGTACACTGATTTGTGGGATTTAGTTTTTTAGTTTCTGTATTTTTATTTTATTTTTAATCATAATCCTTCCAAGCATGACACTAGTAATTTCTAACATCACGTCAAACACCACTACAGTAGGCCTGGAATTTGTTTGTCCTTGCTTTGCCTCACGCATTTGGCATTTAGATGCATGCAAAATTCTAATAGCCTCCACGCCTACTATTGCTCTATTTTTCAAAAAAGCCATTTAACTGAAGTCCTGAAAGAGTCAAATGCTCTACAGATGTTAATGGCCCAAGGCCAGCAAATGCCTTCCAGTTTAAAGTCAGATTCAATACACTGCTTTTACACAGTAAGATTTTCATTTCTTCTGCCCATCCCCAATTTCTTGCAAATGCCATTTCCCTTTTCAAATTAAGTGTAAAATTGCTAACTCTGCTGTTAATTGGAGTTAAATTGTTTATATCCCATGTTTCTAGCCATTACTTTGTAAGCTAAAAGCTCAGTATGGCATATTGTTCTTACTCATGCATGCACTCAGAATTCAGAATTTCTTTTGCCTGTCACTCTATTTTAACTTTTATCAGCTCTTATCACTCCATTTTAACTGTTTATCAGCTCTTAGAAGAATCCAATGCCACATCAGCATTTAAACTTTAATCATCAGTATTTCAGCAGTGAGTAATGGAGTTTACACACTGGCAGCCATAAGTAACACCTTCAATTTTGATTCTGTATCAGCATTTTTAACCCCCTAATTTACGGCTGATCTGAAATGCATCTTTAGGCCTGAGGGTTATTTTGACAGATTAGTGCATTTGGGTGAGCCAGGAGTTATGGGGGAGATAAGAGAATCAATTAAAATCAGGATCATGCACTCAGTTGCAGAGTTTGAACTAATCCACACTCCTCTATCTAATACCCCACAGTGAGACTCCAACAGCACAATTTGTGCTTATCCCACAAGCAGAGCAAAAGAAAGACAACGCAAAGGAAGCCTTTGTGCTTGTTTGTAACAGAAACCACAATCTCTGATCCTGCCAAGCCTAACTGAGAGAGGAAGGGAAAGATATGAAAAACAATCACACAGAAAGAAATCACAGAAATGACAAACTTGAGACTACTACTCCAATTCTTCTGGAGAAGAGTGCTGTGGGGTAAATGTTTATAATGTTCACTTAGTTTTACAAAATGTTAAAATAACAAATTCATTTAAGGAACTTGAACAAAAAAGTGTCTGTGCATTCTGAAGAAGAACTAAATGCATCACATAACTCAGAGGAAGAGAAGGGGTGAGGGTTAAAGTAATTTTTTGGCCTTTCCAGTCTTGGTTGTTCTAAAAGACAAAGCAGATTATGGTTCAACTGTGACAGCTCAGGACATCTGCATAAATTCAGCAATGCAAGCAGCAGCACTGGATAGCTATCTGCATTCACCAAGGCCCCATATTAAGCCTATCCTAGTCTCCAGGCTACCCCAATATACTGTATGATGGCATTTTTTGAATGCATTTTGCAGGGGGAAGTGTGTATGGAAAAGCCTCTTACTGTCTTTTTGACTTTTAGCTGAATTTATATTTCTTCTATTTTTTGTCCTAAGGTATTCCTGCCTTCTATCCAGCATTCTGTAATTGCTAGAAGTGAATCTGCACAATATTTTTACTACAAGTAGGTAAATTTAATAAATTTACAGCAGAATTCTTCAAACCTTTTATGGTGGTTATCAGCACCACAGGCAATGGCACCACAGCTATGATTGCAGCAAGCTCTTACAGGGAAACATGTTGCTGTCTTTGAAGATTCATGGTCTAAAAAAATCACTCACAACTGTCACCTCTAAAGGAAGAAATATTTCTCAAAGGAAACTGCTAAATTTGGTCACCTTCTGCTATCAAATTTACTCTATTTGATCTATCAAGCCTCCAGACATGCAGTCAGCTCCATAAAGATTCTGCTTCCAATCCTGAACATTGACAAGAAACATTTTTTCCTTTGGCTAAAAGCAGAAGATAACATATAAGACATTAAGGAAGATAACAGAAAAACATGCACTGCACAGAAGCTGAACAAGAAGAAATTGCATTTGTAGCACAGATCTCTATGTACAGAAAAGACAGCAGCCACCCACTTATTGCTCTTTGAGTGCCTGAAGGGTAGGTCAATGACAGGGGTAGGTAATACAGACACATCACTGTCCAAGTCAAACAATCTGAAATAGGTAAATAAAGCCTTTCCTTTCCACCTGGAAGAAAAGAGAAGCTCCTCTATAATCATGGCTCTATTCACACCGACCTCAGCTAAACTTTACTTTCAAATATATTCAGGTTCTGGGCTGGGGAAAGCAACTAGATGGGAAAAACAGGGGGTATATACATCATAAACTACTTCACTATGAATTATTTCCAGCACTATGACATGCAATATGTCACAAAAAGCTTCCACAGCTTTAAGTGAACTTATTAGTCCAACTGCAAAGAATTGAGCCTTAGTAAATCACATAGCCTTAGTAAAAAGGTAATTTTAAAACACTGGTTTGTCTGAGGTTGCTGCTTTTTAGAGCTTGCTAAACAAACTACTTTCTGCTTTCTTTCAAACTCTAAAACAAAGTATTTGGAACAATACAAAGAGATGTTACAATCTAAACCTTGCTTCTACACGCAGAAGAAGCAGCTTGGTTTCATATAAAACATTACTTGGACATTGTACAACTGGTCATCCACAGATCTTCCAGGGGGAGGGGAGCCACAACATTTTTAAATGGTTGTCTTTAAATTTCAAGTACAGCAATCAATTTATGTAGTGATTTTGGGGGAACTTGTGAAGAGGAGTAATTCAGATGAGTAGTATTCTTTTCTTGTGAGAAAGTCATGCATGCAAGGGCTTAGTTTCTGTTTTTGTTTATTTAGCTGTAGAAACATGTTATAACTTAAAAGCTGTTGGTTCAGACTAAAGTATAGTAACACGCTACCTTACACCTAAGCCACCAAACACCATGGCTCTGTGAAGATCAGAATTCTATTTTAAACAAAGTCCCTGATTTAAAAAAACCATGTTCATTATCTAGGATTAAAAAAATGGTAAGAAGAAAACCCAACACCTTCCCCACCCTCCACCTACATACTCTTTTTATAAGTGCTTTATCAGAAAGTTCATTACCTGAGTGCTGATAGATCTGGTTCCATCTGTTGCTTCTACTGTCAAGTTGTAATTTGATTTCTGTTCTGCATCAAGAGGTCTTGCAACAATGATAGTTCCTGTGCCCTTGTCCACATCAAATCGACTGTCATAGTTGCCACCTTGTTCAGGAAATTGTGAGAGGGAGAAGTTAATAAAACGCATTATTGCATCATTGTTTTCATGTATGATAATGTTCTGTCTTCCAATGCTTAATGAAGGTGGAACTACATATACATATATTTATACACACATTTAGTTTAAATACTTTGGGTTTTTTTCCTGGTAACATGACATGCTGCTAATAGATATTTAAAACTGAGTCATTTGGGACAAAGCTGACTTGCCTGACTCATGGAAAGTCAGTAGGGATATTCTTATTAGCAAGATTCTCTACTTAAAAAAAAAATCCACAGAATTTAATGATTCCATATAGAAGGAAATTCAGAATTACTGCATCAAATGCAATAGTTCCTTTTGGGCAGATTACCAGCTAATAAGTGAAAAACACTTTTTATCAAAATACATTAAAATCCAAAATCAGACATACAGTCAAATTTTTGTCTTTTGGAACAAAGTACATATTATTATATTCAATATGACTATAGATAAGGCTGATAAAGCTGCAGTACCTCCAAAGGATTATCATCTTAATGTTGAATATCTAAAGAATTCACTATCTCACTCTTACTGAGATAGGCAGAATTCAGAAGAGTCCTAAATTTTTAAATGCCCAATGTTTAAATATGGCCAAGTTCCTTTTCTGAAGCAAATTATCTTAATTTCCCTTGTGAAACTTTGAAATTACTCTTTGAAATATACTCTTGAAATAACTGTGTAGATCAATAGCTACACTCAGTTGCTTAAACATTTAATTGATCATCATCCTGGCACCCAGAGCAGACTGTCCCGAGAATGCAATGTCCATTAAGTCCAAATGCTATTAGCGATGATGAATACTGCCATTTAACTACAATTGCTTTAGACCTCTCAATAAACTGCCTCAAATGGAAGAATCAATTCTTATTTTGGTCAAGCCAGTGCTAGATATGGTAAACCAATTTTTCCTAATTATGGGCATGTGTTTTTCTAATTATATTTTACAAGGATAGCAGATAGCATTCAGATAACATCTGAGTGCTTTTTTTTCCTTTAACAGATTATACATTCTAAGCTTTGCAAATCACTAAATGCATTTTATGAAAAGCCAAGGCTAGAAGTGAGAGGGTGAAGTTCCAAAGGTTGCAAATTTGAACTTAGTCCAAGAAAAAAACAGTAAATACTGAAATGAGCCCCCATTCACATGTAAAAAGGATTTCACCTTTAGAAGGTTCCACTGCATGACAAACATATCAGTTTAGGAAAGATGGGCTGGATTCTGCTTCACTGGATTTGAGATATTCGATAATGAGCAACATCACATAATTTTTCTAGTTCAATTGAAAGCCAACTCCTCTTATTGGCCCAGCAGCAGTTTCTGAATCATTCAAAGGGACAGAAACTGGACACCATGAAAGGCAGCAACTTTTTTCTTAACAGATGTTCATGAATTTTTTTAACGGGCTTTATACAATATGTCAGTTCTAGAAAGTGAATCTAGTTTTTTCTTTAATAGCTGGCCGGCAAAAGCATTTTCTCAGATGTCTCAATGAAGTTCTCTACATTTTAAAGGGAGAGTAAAGTGAATGAGCATGAATTGGTACAATCAGTTTTCCTGACACAAGGACAAGCTCTCTAACCCAACATTTTCCCCTTCCTTATCAAGAAAATCACCAGGGCCTTGCCTGTATTTGTCCTAGTGGTGATATCTGGTGATCCGCTGAAGCAGAACTCAACCCAAACTTCTGCATCTAGTACACTGAAAGTGTAACAGCAACAGTTTTGGCCAAAGCCAAAACTGGATGCTCAGAATTGATGCTGTATAAATGTAATGATGACGAAACAAAACAAAAACGAACCTGTCACAAATGCAACCGTGAGCACTTTGATTTCCGAAGGGTTAATAAAATAAATAGTTTATAAATGTACGCTTTCATTTCAGATCTCATAATCTGGTAATAAATTATGTGATCTCAGCAGATACCTTCTGCTGTACAGTTCAGGTCACAAGCCATCTGTAAGATGTAAAATACTTCACTAGCAAGCTTGTCTCCTGGCTCAGCCAAAAAGAAAGAAAGCATGGAAAGCAAGCACAGAACACAAAGGAAAGCTGTCAATCAAATTCATTCATGCTATTAGAAACAGTAAAAGAGGGTAGTAAAGTGACCACCTGTAAGAGTAGCCCATAACTTCACAATATGATAATATATCAAATTTTCCAAAACACTTTTACTAAGAAAACCATCAAAATTAAATGGTTTATTTCACAATGCTTGGACAAGTTGTGCTCTTTTCCCATGGAGTTTTCTGTCTATGTCTTTCTAAAAAGAGCAGGAAAAGTTCATTCATTTTCTGCATTAGGCATACAATAAAAATATGTAAATTTCCAACTGTGCTGCATACTTAGAAGGAGCAGATCAAAATAATAGTATCAATCAGAATTCTATTCAGATGTACACACTGTTCAGAGTGCGTAGCAGTTGAAGCACACTGAGAACAATAGGAAAGTACATCCACAATCTAATTAACAAATTTTGCTAATAAAAGACCCCAGAAAGCATCACTGCTGTACTATGTTCAGACTCCAAAAAACCTCTGAGGCCTATTCTATCTACTCTCTTTCATCTCCATGAACCGCTCACTTATTTCTGGCAATGTCACTTTCTTAATCTTTTCTTTAATGGACTCATTTTGTCTACAGATATTTGTTTGCTGTTGATGGATAACCCTAATTTGAATTGGAGTCACGATACCTTCTCATTTTTCCTGCTCACTTATTTTTATACTTTTTGCTTTTCTACTCCCATATATCTGAGTGTGTTTGGGAGAACACTGAAAGAGCAGCCTTGGTTCCAAAATACCTCTAATGCAGAACTTTGTTCCTATGAGAATGCAAGAAAGCATCCTCAACTTTTTAGTCCCTCTAGAGAGTTGTACAGATCTGTAACCTCTAGATTTGTCTAAATACCAACACTTTTTATCAATTATAATCTATTTGGACAGGAACTTTTTTTTCCAAGAATACATTAGAAAGAACCATTAAAAAATTCTATGTAAGTATTTAATGCATTAGCAATGATTATCACTATCATCTCAGATTGTTCATGCACAAAGCATGATTTTAGGGAAGAATTGTATCTGTTTGCATGTGCTTGAAAATTTTTTGAAAACATCCCCAAGTGTTTGGAATTTATATATTCCTGCTACTTGGGTAAGTTTCATAGAGTTTATTTTTAACAGTTGCTTTTCTCGGTACACCTGAGGAAATACATACCAGCAAAACACATGTTTAAAATACTTAAATTATTGAGAAATAATTTAAAATGTGTTCTTCCCAGCAACTTAATGTCATAATCATGGCTAAAGTTTTCAGTAGTAACCAAGATGAAAAAGATCCTTCTCTTGTGAATGTAGTGGAAAAATCACAAATCTATCAAATCACAAGTCTATCAAAAATCTGATAGACCGACAGAAAGAGTTTACTTAAGACTAGAAGCAGTTCACTACCAGACACCTCTCCTGAAACAAAGCTTTGCCATTCTGCTTGATTCTAACACACTTAACACACAACAGAACTTGGTTTTACTATCAGCTATGCAGTGAACACTCTGGGTATTACTGGTGCTCATAAGTCTAGTGACTAAGTCTAAACTTCAAAAAAGTACTATTAATTTTGTTACCATGGCATCAACATATAGCCACATTACTGGTTAGAAATCACCTTCCAATGGTAGAGGTTAAGATATGATTTAGTAGAAAGAATATGTACAGGAAGAAGATTGATGGGATTAGCAGCATTGCAAGCTTTCCTTTTAGTACTGAATCAAAGGACAGCAAACTGAGAAGCAGCCCAGAGGAAAAGAAATCCATGTGAACAATAAAATCTCTTTTTGAGTGCACTATTCTGATTTGCAGAAAACTAGCCTCTTGTTTCCTTTCCTATCAGTCTATGAGATTGACTTCATTAGTTTTCATTTCAGTGACACAATATTCATAAATCAATTCTAAAACTGCAACACAGCAGATATTTTGCAACTTAATTTTAATCTTTGATACAGAGCGGCATTGATAAAATTAAATAATTTTGACTTATAAAAACTGCATCTGCATTTAAAGAATGTCAAAACCTTGCATTACTCAGAAGATTAATTAAAACCAAGCTACAATGAGCCCTCCAGTATCTCAGACTCCATGCATTTGTTTCTAATAATAAAGGCCCTTAAGGCATCCTTACCCGTTATGTCAAACCAAAGTGGTGTTCCAAGAGGTTCAACAGCTATTACACCAATCATGTGAGCAACTGGGTCACTTTCCATCACCGTAAAAGAAAAAAATGATTCCTCAAAATAAATAGGCTCTGTGGGTGGGACGGGCTTTGGAATCCATTCAATGTGAAGCCGTGTAGTCGAAGATTTTTGTGGACGACCATTATCTACAGCTTTAATCTGTGAGACAGACACATCTTTTAGGCTACAGGATCACATAAATCATTATGTCACATAAACAGAAGGAAGTAATAAGCTCCAAGCATGTTTGCTCGTGTGAGATATTTCCAAAAAGGTTAAGTGTCTCTCAAAGTGCCACTTGCCCTTCATTATCTGGGCAGCAAATGGAGAAAAAGTATGCAGCACCTGATAGCAGCATAAACTGTTATCATAAATTCACTTTTACTTTGCTTTCTTCCTACAGGTGAGTCAAACTGATTGTTTATGTTCTCTCATCACATAAATTATCTGTCAAATTCTGAGAAAGAACAGCAGTTCTTAATACACAATACAAACATCTCAAATAATCCTTTAATAAAAACAAAAGAAACACACAAAACAATACTTCTGGATTTGCTGAAGATTTCTTCCTTCAGATACTATAGTCACTCACCTGCCAGCTACTGAACAAGAAATGAACAGATAAAAGAACACTTTACATATTCATGATATACAGGATTTTCACTTACTGAAAGGATATCGTAGTCCCTTGCTGCAGAAAATTTCTTCGATGAAACCACTCCAGTTTTTGGTTCAATAAAGAATTTGCCATGTTCATCACCATCTTCAATGCTGTAGGAGATCTCTGCATTGGGGCCTTCATCTTTATCTGCAGCAATAACTCGGTAGATGGGCTCTCTCCTAGCAGTTCTCTCTCGCTCGGGCTTACCACGCTCTGGAAGCTGGATTTTGTAGAATTTTTGCAAGAATTGAGGCTTGTTGTCATTCTCATCTAAGACCTTCACAATCACCCGTGCAATTGTTGATTTTGCAGGAGTACCGTTGTCTGTTACTGTTACCTGTTTTTATTAACAAGGGTAAAGTTAGAGCTCAAATGTGGTCCTTCCAACAATGCTCCTCCCTAAATGAGGTTTTCCTACAACTGCCTAGACAACTGTACAGTTATCCCCCAACTTCAGTTCAAGCACTTGCCTAAAGCTATTAAGTGAATATTTACAGAAGGCAATCAAAAGTATATTCAGCTATTATCTTAATATTTTGATACATTAAATACAACATGAAATGCAAATATTCATGCTCATCTCTAACAGATGGTATGATTTCCAAATACATGAATATCTGTTCCCCTTAGAACTTGTAATGGAACACCACCACACACATTTCAGTTCACAAAAAAAAAAACCCAACCACACCCAATGACAAAACCAAAACGTATCCCAAATGAGGAACTTACAAGGGGTGTGGGATAACATGCCTATTAACATAAAATTAGCATTGCCCTGAACCAAGCAAATAACAAACGCAAATTTGAGACACATCTATTTGATTTGAATGCAACATCAGTTTTGAAGGCATTACTGACATAATCAAGAGTATACTAAGATATGAGAGAATAACATGAAGCTAATCTAAAATAACTGCATGAAAAAGCGAGAATTGGAACTCAGAAAACACAAACTGGGAATAAAAAAAATGGGGCATATTAGTATTATGTAAGCAGAAGTGCAATGAAAGATCAAATTTAATAGCAAAAAGGAATAAACCCACCAACCCATCTGGTCAACATTTCAATGCTCAATTAATTAGCCAGATGCTCAGCACTTGGGTCATAATACTGTCCACCATTCTGTGCATTTCTGGGTTTCTTTCCAACCTATTATCAGAGTTGTAAACATAAAACTAACACATGGGAAAACTGCTACTTTAGGCCAGGCTGTCTGTCAGTATCACTCTGTAGTTAAGAGTTCTTCTGTCATATACTTTATAGACTTTTAGTTAAAATTTTAACAACCAGTCGGGATTCAAAATGAAAAAGAACAAAAAATTATAAATTACACCAGCAGGCAATAAACAATGTTCCAAACTAAAGGGCAGTGAGCTTAAACTGCTATTTTATACAGAATGGTGAAAGCAGGAGGATTTATGTATGTGACATTGTAATCCTAAAAATAAACTTTTGGAGTTCTGTACATGTTAGCTTAAGGTTATAAAGTTAAGCTTAAATTAGCATGACTGCTAGCAGACAACTGCCCATAACATTACACAGTGAGTGTCACCTCTGGCATAAGTTTTGGCCCAGAACAAGTAGCACACACATACACACACACACACGTTACTTAGCTGCAGCCTGAGAATTCACATAATTCAGACACAATTTTCAACAGGCAACTTGGATGTGGCCACCCCATTCCAGGGATAAGGTGTAAGCAATCAAAGCCATATGGGCCATGTCACCTCAGGATCAGAAAACAATCTACAGCTCATTTTATTTACTGTATAAATCTAATTTCAAAATCCCAGTATAATATATAGAGAAGTAAAAATCACGATTTACTAATCTTACAACCAATATACACAGCAGTGGTCAAGAAATAAGACATAATGGACATGAAGTGCTTTGGGAAACTGAGACAACCAGATTTGAGGAGTCAATTTGAAAAGAGAATTACATAACTATTCTAAATTTACAGAAATATTATGTCCAGTACTAAATCAGATTTGCCATTTAATTAATTTTGTTACTATTACTTCTAGAAACACACTGCAGAGGAAATTCTGCTCCATTGCTACTTAGGCACAAAGCATTCTTTTCAAAGCTGATACAGAAATGAAAAAAATGATTAAAAAATTGGTCCAACAGCTGCATTAATCCAGCTTACAATGCAACAAAGGGACACAAAAGGCCTAGGAAGACTGTACATATACCACTATTTATGCAAAAGGATAGTTTGTGCTATCAGAGAATAAATACATTCATCTCCATGTCTCTGCAGTCATTGCACTCCTACTAGAACACCTTTCTAAGGATTTCAAGAGTTTTGAGTAAGTCTAGAGTTGCTTCTTTGTCTTTAACATTAGCACACACATCTCCCATTGCAGTCTTTTATCTGTCATCCAGGATGAGGCACAATCAATGTTCCATATAAATCTTAGGACATAAGGATCACTGTAAATATTAAGTCTTCACTACATGGGAAGTACCATGCCATTACACTGCTCAACAACATTTGGAAACTGCATGACTTACAAGTTCCCTATGCGTTTTCCTTTCAGGTTGTTTGACAGAGAATGACAAAAACTCTTAAGTAAACTCCAGGCAATTAATTTAATGTAGTTAAATAAAAGGATTACGTCACAAGTTTCATGCTCTTGGACTCAAGCTCTATGATGCATGTCTTGCAACTGATATAATTGTAAACATGTTATGGAGAAAATAGGGCTACTCACATACCATCCTTTTGTATTCTCCATATTATAAAAACATTCTGCACATCTTTTGAAGAAGCCTATACTCAGCAAAAGTTAGGCTGAAATAGCTGTTCCAATAATTACACAGGAAGATAAAAAGAAGAATCACACTCCTTTTAACAATCATGCCTTTGTACCATTTGAATGTAAATCTTTGTTTTGAGATATAGAAAAAACAAATTGCATTCAAAATATAACTTTATTCCTTTTTAGCAAAAAAGCCTCAACACACTGTTTTTATAAGACAGGTGGTTATCTGCATTGCAACATAATGAACACAGAAGAAAATTACTTCTGAAATCCAGTTTTTTTTACATTCTTCATATAGTAATCAAGCCTAGCAAACAATTCCCTGTAAAAGAGCTTACAGAACTTACAGTCACTGTTTTTCAGCAATCTAAATAAATAATTTACCTCCAATATGTGCTCTCCCTGCTGCTCACGATCTAGTTTTCTGGATGTGGTTGTAATTAGCCCTGCAAACGTAAGAGAATAATTAATTAGATCCTTCAAGAAAATAATCTGAATGAATTAGGTTAAAACAACAGTTACTGGCATCCTCAATATCAATTTCCTCTTAGGTGGCCACTTCCATTTTTGTAGAATTTATGGTTTCATTAAGGGAAGAGGTGAGAGGTTTCCAATCCTTAAAAGCTGTGAAAATATTCTTTGTGATCTGAAAACTAAGCTGTTGTAACACTTAAGACAAACACAGTTCAGTGTTCCAACACATCTGTGCGTGTTATGTTTCTGACAGAGTAATGAATGCAATTCTCCCAGATGAAATCTTGTTTTCATATGCCTTTTTCAAAGGGTGCTGATGGACATTATCTGAATTAATTACCTATATCTTCTGGAGAAACACCTATTTGTAATATTAGTGATAAAGCCAAAAGAAGGATAACCTGAAGAGATGCAATAATAGTGGAAAAAACAAAGCAATTTTTCAGTGTTTGCTTAATTTCACAATGACAAGTGGTCAAACAGTTGCTGTTGAAAATACCAGAGAAGAACTACGCGGTTTTGATGCATGATGTTATATTTTACCACAAGACTTTGATACACTCCTTATGCAAGATTAGGAAGGCATTAGGGTTTTGCTTTAAATGAAGGCAGTCAAAGAGTAAAAAGTAACAAAAAGACAGTGAAATCTAATACAGAAAGATCTTATTTGAATTAATTCTCCCCAACAGTTCAGAATTTTAACTATTGAGTTTCATGATGAGTAAACTTGGTCAACTCTCAGTTATAGCAGAATGATTTGCTATTGTGTGAGTTAACTGTGCCACAGATGCAGCCACAAGAGAATTCAGTTTCTTTGCTGCACAAAAGCTATTAACCTTTTTTTGGAGGTACCTTTTTGGCCCCACAAATACAATTGCTGTGTTCACACAGGACTGAGCCTGTGCTAGTAAACCTCACTAGACCCAACCTGGCCTTTCATGAAGCAAACATCAAGTTTTGGATTTGCCCAGCTTAAGCAACTACTGATCAAAGCATCCCATATTCCCTGAAGCAGCAACACAGAGGATACTGCAATGTCAGAAGACATTTTATCCAACTATCCCAGCTTTTGATAGTGAAAGGAAAGCATTGCCACCTTGATCCTTAACTGTTAAGCTGGAAAACAGGGAAGCAATTACCCAATGAAGGATGAAATAGAGATCAAAATACAGGTGGCACACTTCATGTTCAATTTTCTAACCACAGAGTATTTTTTTTATTAGTATGACCTTATCTAAGGAAAATTAACATCCACTTATAAAGTTTTCAAAGCTGGTCTGCTACAATAAAAAAGTCTTCCATTTTGTCTCTCAGCTGATAAAAAGCAGAGTATGTAAGAAAAGCAATAAAGACTTCAATTTCAAGACCTAAAAGAGAAAGGCCAAGAGAAACAGGATTGTGTATCACAGGTGCATACCTACTCAGTGCTTCTGACAAAAATAGCTGTAGTCTACTTATACCAACAAAATAGCCAGCCTGTCTATTATTAGAATACGAACAAAATCTATATAAGGCGATATTAGAGTTGTCAAATGTTCAAACAACTATTCTCCAAAAAACAGATAGTGCAAATAACAGCTGTTTCAATTATGGTCAAATCTGCCCTTGTTTTTCCAGCAATTTTGTTTGCCATCATATCAAATGTATGATTTATCTAATATTCTAGGCAATGGTATGTCATCTCTTCCTGCTTTACATTTTTATGCTTTTACAGCACTTAGAAGACACTTTTGCTATTGTTAAGATATATCTTTTGGTATTATAAATTGTCCTTAGCTACAAAGAAAGGGGGAATGAAAATTAAAACATACAAAACCCCAAAACAACCAAACCAAACAAACAACAAGGAAAAAAGTTGCATTATTACTGTGAATTTAGGAAGGGGAAGGGGAAGAAAGAGAAAATGATGTTACAGTTGTCAATTAACCTTCTTGAGGTAATATTTTCACATGGATATTACAGAGCTGTGAACAATGGCAACTGAAAATATTTACTGTCACACACTCTAAAAAGCTTTACTTTTCTGCCCAAGTCTGGACAACACATTTTCTTTTCACAGTCTCTAAGGGAAACAGAATAGGACTGTTAATTGGAAGTGCACAAGTGGCACAGCTGCCACCTAATCTGCTTCCTTCCAGCAAAGGGACTTGCAGGTGACTTCAGGAAACACAAGTTCTGAAACCTCTTTCTACTGAGTACCTCTGTAAGAAGCCAGCACAAGCCCTCCCATGAAGCATTAATCTCAAGGCTCACCACAGTTACACAGTTAAGAGAAAAAGGTAGATTGCAGCATAGCCACTAAAGGAGCTGACTGTTGAACAGCTGGGTTGAAGATTGGGAAAATCTTAAAAAACACAGGAAAAATAAAGCAATCCTAGCAGAAATACCTCATGATGCTTTTGCCTTTCCCTGAATATTCAATAGTTCATCTACATCCTCTGACAATAATAAGACTCCATCTCTTACAGCAGCAGCAAGTAGAGAATTACATGAGATCAGAAAAATGGCACTTTTCAGCTTCCTATCCATTTCATTTTTCATCAAGAGCCATATAGACTGGAGCCACCCCTAAAGATGGCAATTAATACTCAGAGGAAAAAAATACCAATCAAAAAACCATTCAAAAAGGTTTGCTTTAAGCACTCAAAACAAAATTCTACCATGTACCACAACTTTACACACTAGTGATTCTTAAAGGAAGTCTTGTTCCAGATAAAATTCCTGTTAATGAAGTTGGTCAATACAACTCAAATGGGTAAGCAGAAAAATATCCAGTAAGAACAAAATATACATGCTTTGATTTGTTAAAACCTCCAGTCTTTTCAGCCAAGCATGCCACACTTCTGTTAAAACACTTCAGACCAATAACAGAAGGGCTTAGTCTTCACCATATATATCCTGTATATTCAGCAGAAACTAATGCCAACAAAGGAAATGTAACACTTCTGGATTTAGAATCACATACACATGCATGACATTCCTTTTATTTAACTCTTTACTGATAGACACTTTCCTAACTGCAAATTTAGCTTCAGTGAAGTGTTTCACTTCAGCTTCAGACTATAAAAGGTTTGATTATTGCAATCACTACATTTTTCTGTTTTGCTGAGTTTTTCTGTATTACAGAATGTTTAATGCTGCACCAACAGATTTCATGCATTGTTGAAGAGCTTTCCTGAACTATAGCTGTGATAATAAGGTCAAGTGTTCCTATGCACTGTGACTGCCTGTTAAGAGGGTTTGGGACAATCTTTGGACCTAATATAAGTCAGCTCCCTGCAACAAAAGCCACCACTCTGCTCTGTTCTAAAGTTTTTTTAGATCGAGCTCTTTCTCTTTTCTGTAACACTTTGTATACACCCGCAAAGTGTTGGATACTACTTGCTGTGCCACTCTGTCTACAAAAATAAATGCATGTCCACGTTTTTGCACACGTCACATCCCCAAGGAGCGGCAAGTGAAAGATTTCAATTAAGCTCTGAAGAAGTCTGTAAAACATCCAGTTTTGAAATCCTTGTTATGAGCTGGGGAGAATGTGTTTATTGCTGGATGAAGTAACAGCATGTGTGAGAAACAGGTCACTTGTGTCAACCCATTCTATTTCAAAGCAAAACTGACTCAGATCATTGTTTTGTAGTCATATTCTTGCACTTTGCTTCTGCCTCTTTCTATCAGCCCCCCTCTCCCAAAACCAACAGGAGCAATAAGCTCCAGTAAGTCACATCACTGACTATTATTTCACCTGAAATCAATGTCACTATGGCCAGATGGGTCAAGCATTCTTGAAGAATAGTTCATAAAATGTTTTTAAAAAACATTTCTAAGATAATGATGTGGAAATGGTATCTCTAGTGAACTGGTGCAATTTTTTGTATTTAGTAATATTTAAAAACTTGCCTCATCAGAAACATTTTCACAACAGCAGCTTAATAATTTAGAGAGTCTTTGGATAAATCATAGCTGTTCTGCCTCACTAGCTGGAGTGACTTCAATCAACTGAAACTAACTGTAAACATCTGTAACCTGCACTAGTAGCAAATACAGCTGTATTCTCCCTTCATTCCTTATTTGAGTTTACATTCTGGGGATACCTCCTGTCTGTTTGAGGTCTACCCAAAAACTAAGAGAACCACAACTGCATTCAGATAAAACTCACTTCAGATTTCTATTTTAAATAATAGCAAAACAAACATACAAAAAAAGCATCAATCACTTATCACTTAAACTCTCAGTAATGATTACTGCAACTTAGTCAATTATTATTTTAGCTCTCGCTCCCCCACCTCAACCCCAAACATTACTAGGGATTGTTAAAAGGGTCTTCTTTCTTTATTTTTGACATACTGTTACACCTTCAGATCTGTTTACAAGGTCTTAATATGTAAATCAGTCTAAGATTTTAAGGAAGTATGGATTTTAAATTTATATATGGCTATAATAGTAATCATGTTAACTACTGCATAACACAGCCCGAAAGAACTGAGCAAATTACAGCAACTATTCTCTAAGTTGAAGACCATTTATGTCTTTTCAAGTGATACTGTCTCACTTCAAGGCAGGGTTTCCTACTAATCTTCCTCTTTTAAGAAGTAGTGTATTATATCCAATTCAAGACAGCTTTTCCTTCTAGACAGAGGAATATATTTTTCTTTTGTGTGACAGCCTAAGAAATTCACAGGAATCAGCAGTTTCCTCCTCACAGAAGTACTAGATGTGATCATGTCTTGTCTCAGACATCTCTCGAAAGTCAGTGTCAAGTCTCACTGTCTGAAAGATCTCTTATGACATAATTTTAAACTTCTTCCGATATCTCAGCACTTTCCAAAACACCAACAAAATGATTGATAAAACAATAATCCATTATTATTTCACCACTGACACATAAAGATGACTGTTTTTTTGAGTCTTCTTTCAAGTTAACCGTGTTTTACACCTAACTTACCATACAATCAATGACCATCAGAAATGCCCACATTTTCTTTCTGAAGATGCTCAGATAAGATTTTTGGCACAACTTGTTTTCTACATAAGCCAAAAATCATCTTCAAAACCAAACCAAATGACCAGGTTATTAAAAAGCAGGTCAATAAAAATTAATAGCAGAGGGATTGAGAGATTCCAGCTCTGCAGCTGGCAAAAAATAAACCCTGTCTTACAAGCCATGTAATGACTGACGATGACTATTATAAGCTAGAAAGTTTAATATATCACCGCTGTCATACATCACCATGAAGGCAGACTGCCGAGTTAAAAAAGAAATAAGATAGTGCTAACAAGCTATTATACTGGAGCAAATACATCATAAAGGAACTGAACTTTGGTTCAGTCTTAAACCAAAAGTTAGTCTTAAAGATAATTCCTTAGTCTTAAAGATAATTCCTTAGCAATTTCACTTGCTTTTCATTCGTAAACTCTTCCTTGTTCTAAGCACCTTAACTCTCATTGAAACCAGCAACACAATTGTCATCAGTAATTTTCTAATGCTGAAATATAATTGTAAATATACAGTCCCAAGAGAAACTAGGAATATAATTTAAAAGCACTTTAAATTGCTACAAATGCTTCTTCTACTCAAGTACAATGCTTCGAAGTAATCATTGCTGTTCTTTCAATAAAGGCGTCAAAAATGGTACCACTTTTTAAGAACAATTGAGAGCCTGGGTTCCTCTTTCAATTCTCCTAGCCATATAACCTATCCATTAGTTCTGCTGTTGCTTGTTTATTCACTCTAGCCTCTTGAATTTTACTTGTTTTTGCTATGCAGTTGTTTAGGTAGAACAAAGATTCATTCTACCTAGCAGAGCACACAGCCTGTGGCTAGGAGACTTTACTGGACAGTCTAAATGCACTTTTGGGGCTAAAGGACTTATTTTCTACTTCATATATAAACTTCCTGATGAGGGTAATTACACAAATGAGTTACAATACTCCAGCTTTAGAAAAATTAAAATGGAAACTTACCGCAGTATGCTCTGATAAAGTCACTGCTCCCTTTCTGTAAAGTCTGATGGCATTTAACTAGTGCCAACAGTCTTTCACAGTTCTGGTGCCTTTTCCCCTTCAGTTTCCATCTATAGCTATTCAAGCAAAAGCCAACAGGACATTCCCACAGTGTACAGACACCTAAGTAAACTCTGGACTGAAAAGTCTGAAACACATTAAGAATTACAAATTCTATTCACTCTTCAGATCACCTTTTCTTTTTACTTGGATATTTCCTTATTCCTGTTTCAAATGCCAGTGCATATGCTCTGGATTTCACCCACAAAAAACACTCCTGGCACACTTGTCCCGAAGGAATACTTCCTCCCCTTTGAACAGTCAAGCAATGAAAACGAAAAGTCAAGCAATAACTGAGATCTCAGTCCTACCCAAGTCAGGAGTGCATCAAACAAGGGGTAACACCCATAAGGGTGTATTTGTGCAGCACATTTACTGAAGGACAGTAATATCACAGAATATGCTGAGTTGGAAGGGACACACAAGGATCATCAAGTCCAGCTCAGTGTTAATGGGCTTGCTGCTTGTTACCAGGACAGACTGTAAGCTTTGTACATAGGATCAAAAGGTAGGTTATTTCATTCTGTGGTTAATATTTCATACCATCAGTCACCATGTTTGTCTGTAACCAGGCAATTTAACTATTCAATCCTACTACTATAAAGTGCAAGGTGCACATCTGAAGTTGAGTCACCTACCTGAATTATTTTAACAGCATCCTAGAATTTGCTGAGCAGAATACTCACTAATCATATTTGTGATCTGAGCATGAAGCAAAGACAAGCAACCCACCAAAGATTATTTATGTACAGCAGAAGGCAGAATAAATAATTTACATAAACTGCTAAGCCATCCAGTACGACAAGCACTGTAAAAATTCAGTTTCAACTAGACTTCAAATGAAGTGTAAAATCAGTGTTTATTGATCATATAATTGTAGAAAATTCCACAAACATACCTAACTAAAAGTAAACCATGTAGTTTTGTATACTCTAGTCAGTGACTACATTATTTTTAGTCTGGATTTACTAATACAGTGGTATTAATTTGTTCTGCAGTAATTTTTTAGCAGCAAAATTATTTGGGAGAAAATGAAAAGAACTATATAAATAACAACCAACACCCAAATAGCTACATTAAAATGTCTATGATCCTGCATTCTCAGTGCTTAAAAGCATTCAGGGTAAGTCCAGTTTCACTGTCATTCATATTCTTGTGCTAGTTTCTGTCACACGAAAGATAAAATCCAGAACTGTAAGTCAAAAGCGGTGTAAGATAAAATCCCGAAAAATGGTATTTAATAAATAATAAAAAATAGCTAAAATAATTTTGAATGAAAGATTAAACTACTAAAATCACGTATATTTATTTTAAGGAAACTAGTAAGTGATGATACATTTCCTCTAGAATGAACTTTGATCTTATTATCAACAGAACACCATAAATTTTTTTACCTCTTAGCTTACTCTATGAAAATACTTTTGCCTTCAAAAGCCACACCAATTCAAAGCTCAAAAGCCTTCGGTAGTTAACCAGAAGTTTTTATGCAGTTCCAGGGACAAATAAAGGAAAAGCAAAGGACTGCTGTGCTTCTCATTTATTTTTCCAAAGAGATGTAAGAGAACAAATAAATAAATAAAGTCCCAACACCACCACCACCTAAGATTTAAAAAAGTGCTCTCTAAATAAATGCTTTCAAGTAATTTTTAAAATAGCTGCCTCCATTATAGCAAAATGTCTTTATTTGCAGGTGCTAAATCTCTAAATAGTGTAGACTGCGTGGATATGAAAATATTATTAGAAATCTCAGATATGAACTTGTTTTCCAAGTTACAAAGAAGACCTAGCACTTCAATTGCAGAATTAAATTATTTTTACAAACATTTGGGCTAATTCTGATTATATTTTCAATAAAGAGAAAAATCTGTTCTAGAGACAGTATAATCAAATACTTTGCATGTCACAGGTTAACACTTCAGCACATGGAGGCTCCTACATAGACTTTGAGCTGTATGACATAAGTGAACAATAATTGACCCTGGCCTTGCTTACCATCTACAGAAGTTACATGAAAAAATTCAGCATTTTGATCCTCATTTAATTTTAAATCACGTAAGCGTGCAGTACACTAACACTGGTTTTGTCCAAGTTCCAAAATACTACATCAATTGGGATTAAAACCCACAAGTAGTTAAACAACAAAGAGCTCCTTTGTTAAAATGAAGCCAATACTACTCTGTGGTCACTGACCCTTCATTTCCTCACTAAGTAATTCTCCAGTGTTATCGGAAACCCATGGAAGTTGTTTGCAGCTGTACCCATTTCCCCTCTCACTTCCATCTCCAAACCAGACAGACACACACACACACACACCCTCCTTTAAAGGTTACTGTGTAAAATGCACAGGATACAGTTATGTTCTGAAATGGGCAATTACTCAAAGCTTCTGCTGGATTCCCCAGCTAGTATCCTTATCTAAATGGACTATTTCCTACACCATAGGATTACTAATTTCCTCAAAGATATGTACATAATATTCTCATAATAATACCAAAGCGCTTCATATATAAATTAACATATCTTTACAACACTCCCAAGTAATTAGGTCATGCAATTATTTCTATTTTACACCTGCAAAACCTAAGCATGGGAAAATTAACAACTAAAAATTTATTTTGGCATTATCCTGTCCAGGTTGTGAACCCAACTCTAGTTTTCAGATGTATGCATCACTTTCATACCAAATTTCACTAAAAGCATAGAAAGTTATACTTTTACTTTTGTAATCAGTATCCTTCCAACACTTCTCAAAAGCAAAAAAGCAAATTAAGATAATTTAATATGAAAGGTGCAAAGATGAGGAAAAATAAAAATTTTTCTACTCAATGTGACTGTATTCAAGTAAAACAGAAACATTGAGTAGTTTATTCCAAACATTAAAATAATCAATTGTATTTTGTAAATACACCTATGGAGTTTACATCTGTGATATGTCAAAGCTTTCAGTTCTACAAATACCCAAAGAGCTCACAACCAAATAAACCACATCTGCAAGAGACAGAAATAGTACTAAACCACTATTACACCTACCATATGTATTCCATGTGCTTATGAAAGCATTGTATATGTATTTTAAGCTCCAAGACACAAGTCCCAGAACTTGTTCACTGCTATATAATCCTTTGCTGTACATAAGTGTTGCTAAATGTGCAAATCTTTTCGGAGCCTCAGTGCAATAGCTCTAGTGTTAAGTGCTGAGATTAACCACAGAGTCCCAGGATGTGTGTTCAGAACAGCTACCAAATTGTGCAACTTCAACTCTTTCCACCTCTTTCTTAAACCAGTAGCATTTCTAAGACACAGATCAGTCAGTCAATAAAAGCCAGTCTTTTTTTGTCATGAAAAGAAATCTCTACTTTTTGTGAAAGATTAACTATATCCTACAGAGATCCATGTTAGTGAGTTTCTAAAAATTCAGGATTATTGCATTAAGACACAGACATCTTAGTCTGGAGACCACAAAATTCTAGCAATGCATTAGCTACATCAGGAGAAGAGAATGCAGTGTTTTACTTGATACACGTTGTGTGTAGGTTGTTCCTATTTATAATCTGTAAATCTATTTATAATTACCACACGTGTGGGAATTCTAGCCATGGACCACAATACCATAGCATTAAATTTTATAAAGAGAGAGGAAACAATGGATCCTTGACCAAGAGAAGAGATAATAACACAGTACCACCTGAACCATATTTTTAACACTCACCACTTATTTTAAGAATTCCAACACTAGCTTTTAGTTGACTTGAACTGAACGTCATTACGGTCCTCAACTCACCTTTGGGGATGCACAACAGCACATACTTAACTCATACTGTCACTTTAAATGTTACAACAAGACACACTTAAAAGACTTGATTAATATTTCAGCCCTACCTCCCCTGTGGTTGGAAGGGAAACTTAGGGCCCTGGGGAAGCTTTCCCCTCCTTGGACAAATACCTTACAATGTGATAACTTCACAGGGTACAACAAGGATAATATACACACATAAGCAAACAAGACAGGTCTTGATCTCTGCAATTCTAGTCAAATGTACTCTTCAGCTGAACCCTCTTTTAATGGATCAGGGAAGACAAAATCCACTATGTTATAACTAGAACACTAACCAGTGTCTTTTGAAGTGTTTTTTCAACTCCTTAAAATGTCAATTCTATTGAAAACACTTTCACACCAAACAAAATCTATTCAGATTAAATATATTTGATATCTAATAGACAGAAGAGAGACTTGAGAACTTATGAACCTGATAACCTCAGTCAAAACTTGACAACTATGTTAGTACCCACTGCAGACTAAAACTTTCAAACTGGTCATGTACAGGATAGGCAGTATGGGCCATTACTGCACATGAAATTCAGGGTCCTACTTAATGGGAAGACAATATATATGAGTTAGCTTTTTAATATCCATTGAATTATCTGAAAGTGCACTCTAGGAACAAGTTTCTCTTCCCTCCTCCACCCACCTTTTCCCTTTCACTATGCTTAAGATGTCTGTGTAGAAGCATGTCTATCTAGCATTCCAACTTTAACAGTAACAGACACCAGCGAAGGGTGGTATGAGTGGCACATAATGGGTGAATACCTAAGCCTGGGCCTTTAATTATATTGAGGGGGAAAAAAAATTATTTTGCTGAATGTAAATCAGAGGGAGATTCTTTTATTCCCAGTGCTTTTGTTCTGAAATATAATGATTTAATTATTTCCAGTTGCCCTTTTGCTTTTTTTCTTGAACATCAAGCTGAGGAGGACTGTGGATCACACTGCTTGCTTCTAGTGTATGCATGCTACAATAAAGGCAGGTAAGAAGCTCTCTTGACAGAAAATCTTTATTCCTTTTCTATTAAGTGTTCCTTATCACTTCACCATCTAGTGTGTTGAGCTCTCTCTCTCGCAAGGTCCCTTTCTAACATAAATGAGATCACAGTAAGCTACTGACATGGAAAACTGCAAACTCTGTCTGAAGACAAGGCACAACTCCTAGTGCCCTAATTCTTCTACCCATTAAATAGGAATAAAGATATTTCTTTATGTCAAGACTTTGGCAAGGGAGGTACAGTACTGTCTTTTTTCAAAACACAGTTTGGAAAATGCCAACTGATGATACAGGGGGCAGAAAAGGGAGGAAAAGAACAGAAGAAGAAGAGAAAATGACCAGCAGGAATATTTAAGGAAACCATAACCAAAAATAACTGGCCAATTATACAGTAATGATGAAATGAATGGAGCTAGAATTTATGTTCCTTTTTTTACACCCAACTCACAGGCAATTTTATTCCCATTTTATCAGTATTATATTGAGACAACAAAAAATACCGAAGTGGCAGGCAAAAGAACTTTTTAAAAATCATAAAGGGCAAGGAAGTAGATAAAGAAGCAGACTTTTTTTTCCTTTTGCATCATGTAAAATGAGAGAAAGCAGAGACAGAGTCAACTAAATAGCAATAAAGCATACAAATGCTTTCTGCATTCACTTTAGAACACTGTGGTTGAATTTTTCTTGTTCCACTTGTCAGGCTCTCTTTTCTCTAAAACCAGCATATTGTAAATATAGTGTTTAGATGAAGGCTTTAACTATACTAAACATCTTGTGTTGCTACAGCTATTTCATATGTCCCTCTTGGCAGTGTTTTCACAGATGCAGCACATGCTGACAAAGAAGTTATTGGCAGAAATAACACAAATAATATATCTGTGTTTGCACTCAGAGCTTTGCTGACACAGCAATTGCAATTGATAAAGCACACAAGTCTTTCATACCCTGAGCTGAAATAACTACAAAGCAAAATGAAGGCCATAGCCTTCAAAACATATTTTTTCACTCAATTTTTGCTCCTTTAAGGCCCCTGAAATTGCTTCCATGAATGGGCAAGAGCTAAACTAATAAAGCTTCTCCTGCTTCCTTGTAGTTACCAGGTTTGTAAAAGTCGCTCACTACACCTCTGCAGGACCTCTAACCTAAAATGCTCTGAATTGTGAGAAAAAAAACTGGTTGAGTGAATCAGAATCATCTCTCATAATTTTTACTGTGAAATAACACCTAAATACAACATATAAAGAGCTAAGCTGGGTACAACCTGGCAAAAACACCCAAGCTCTTATCTAGGCATAAACTGTGGGAAAAACATCCAATATATGTATTATTTTCTCCACATTCAGAAGGAAGGGATGGTAGTCAACCCTTAAAATATTTTCAAAATTACTGGGTAGCTTCCCATCTGTCTGTCCCACACATCTTTCAGTACCTGCAATTCAGTTACTAAAAGGTTACCTGGTTCTTGTGTTTGTACTCCCCTGTTAAAACCTCAGTATTTTTTTTCTGAAGCATTCCAAATAACCAGTGAACTCAGACTGTTTATTTTCATTGCATAAAAACCATACCTGAAAATAATCCCCCAGATTATGTATTTCTAGCAGCAGCAATAGTTAATTACAAAGCAAGTGTCTTCTGACTGTGGGACAAGTGAGTCTGCAAGTAATAAATGGCTTATTTTACTTGGACTAACATGACACCACCCCCACCAACAAAAAATCATTTTAAAAAAGGCCTGACAAAAAAATTATGCATGAAACTCTGAAGACAACTAAAAACAACTTGGATGAACTAAAATAAACTAAACTAAAATATGGTTTTTTACTGTATACTTACTGCACTATAAAAATGCATGGACACTGACCAGTCTAGAGTGGAGCTACTCAGCAGTAAGCCTTCACAGAACATGCCTGATATGGATGTCAAGTACTTTGAACCAAGTGCTCCACTCTCATATCCTTTTCCACATGTTTGTGTAACTTACTAATATTGACACAGCCCAAGGCACCAGCCTAACTCCAGCTATTGTGAAAGCATGTTTTCAACATTAAACCACAGATTTTTATTTCACCTGGTTTATGCATTTATGCAAATGCATTAATTTATTAATACATAAAATAAGACACTGTATTGTACTTACCAGTTTTGGGGTTTATTGAGAAGAATCCCTGTGGATTTCCACTTGTAATCTTGTAGGTTAGTTTTTCACTTGAGCTCGAATCTGGATCAAATGCATCAATCTGAATGACAGATACATCTTTAGGCGAGTTTTCCATGACCTCTGGGTAATAAACTGGTTCTGTGGTCTGAGGAGCATTATCATTAACATCCCCAACTTCTATGTAGATTTCAATGAAAGATGATAAAGGCACAACGCCTTGGTCTGTTGCATAAACAGTAAGCCAGTAATGCGAAGTAGTCTCACGATCCAGGTGGTCTGCAGTCTCAATAATACCTATTTAATAGGAAGAAAGATAAATAGAAAATGCTCAGTAAGTATGCAGAAATATGTAAAAATACAGTAAGCAACAAGTTTAAATAAATTAATAAATCAAAATTAATATACAAGTTCAAGATAACCAACCTTGATTCTACAGTGTGTGCTAATATACACATACACATATTAAGGCTAATCTGAAGCCACAAAAATAAAATTACTATAACAGTTTTCAGCACTTGTGCATCACATATTAAAACAATATATTACTTGATTTCCTTTCCAACATCTATTGAAATACATCAGACTAGTTAGCACTATTCATAAAATCAGTTTTGCCTAAAAGATTAAATCAAATATGTCATTCACAATCTTTTGGGACTTGAATAACCTACTTTACTCATTACAGTAAATTTTCTACCATATTAAACTATCTGGTTTAGATGCCAAACTCTTGACCTCTTTACCATTATTCGTATTAATGAGCAACTATTTCAATGTGAAACATTTTTATCTCTGTGCCCAAATGAATTATTTGACTGAACTTTCTTTATGTGCTGATTTATGTTCACATAGACATGTCACAGAAAATAAAACAAAAGTTATACCAAAGCTAACCTTTGCCACATTAGGACTAACCAATGGTAGTCAATACTCTAGAAATGGAAGGCAGCAAAAGTAGGGGCAAAAATCTGCTCAATCTTACAAATATAAAATGCATTACCAAATAAGGAACTACTGTACAATTCAGAAACTGTCTGCTGAGCCTACAGGAGATTGTCTAAGCCAGAACGGACTAAAGAACTTGCACAGCATGAAGACATACAACTTTATTTTTATAAGCAGTTTACTCTACAGGTACAGCCATATTATCCATGTGTCAAAAGGGTATGTGGTATGGTGTAACCCATAAGATGGGAGATGATTATTAAACAGAGTCATGAAGCCATGGCAGAATAAAACTTCACACTTTCCTTTTCCTGATCCAATCACTCCTACAGGGTGTCTGATTTGAGATATTTTCTTAACAGAACTTAAAATCAACCTGATACATGTCAGAATGAGGAACAGAGTAGGCCCTTGCAACCATTTCAGTGGAAATTTTGAAGGGCTTTGTCATGGCTCTTGCTGTTTGTTATACACACACACCAGGACTAATCGGGACTGGAGCCAAGATGAGTCAAACTATCACCATGACAGCCAGTTTTGGACTCTGGATAAAGCCATATAATGTGAGTATGCATGGTGTGGCACTTCTACTGAGCTCATTTACTTCACACAGATACATATATGTGTAGATACTTACATATACACACCACCAGAAATCAGGACTTCAATAAAACTATGTCACTGTTTTCACAGGAGTTCTTCGGAAGAGGAATTAACTGCAAGTATTGTGTCCTTCACACACTACAGACACTTTATACTGACTGAGCAAAATATTAAGGAATTACTTATTTATTCATTACTTTCTTTGCCTTTGAGAAGCTGCATAAAGATCTGACCATGACAGGTTAAAATTTTAAGATGTCAATGAGAGCTGGAGGGATTGAAACTGATGCTTAGACCTGCAAACTTCCATATATAGCATTTCAAGCAACACTGCATTTCAGAACTACCACCAGATGTCAGTGTGGAAATTGGTTTAATATAGTGTCAAAGGCTACAAAACTGGGATAAAAAGAAGGGGCACTGCAATTTCAAAATACACATGCATTACATGCAGTCTATAAAAGTTTTCCTGAAAGTAAACTACTGGCTTTATAATTTCCTTTTTTATGTTTTTTTTTTGTTTATTTTTTTTTTTAGAACAACATCATCAACAACTAAGTTCAGGTGTTAATAAATACCAATATTTCACATTTCCAGTCTCTCTGCCTTAGTATTTATATTTTGTTTGATGACAGTGTTACTATTACAACAAAAAGATAATACTATCCAGTAGTCACTGGATTTGTGCACTGGTTACCTGAATAGTTTCTGCATAAATTTGCTCTTAAGAATGGACATAGCCTTGAACACTCAGTTACCCAGGTTCTACTTTGTAACTCATGGCACACTTTTTGCATGACTCCACCTCAGCCAGGAGACTTGCTTGAGAGTAATCAAATTTGTTACTTACTTCTAAATCTAAATGCTGGATGTAGCATACAAGCACTTAATCTTAAGGCTGGGTAGACTCCATGTATGCCTTGGAAAGTTTTGTAAACCCTTCCTGTCCTACCAAAGAGAAGACTGGATTGCATTAATTCCCTTCTAACAAGGGTTCCAGCAAGGCTGCTTTATTACTTGTGATTCGTGCTGAAAAGAGCAACTGTTTTCATTTTACACATCCCACTTTCTAAACAGTAGCTGCATCAGAAGTGGCAGATTAATTTTAACATAGCCTTGACTGGTTCTAAAGGAAGATAAAAAGAGACTCCTGTGGAAATGAAGCTCACTTCCTGCAGTCTGCTCACCTAACATTTACAAATTCTACCTCCATAGTTATCAAAGCCCTCCTCAAGTAAAAGGATGACTGAACCTATTTTGCTTTTGTAGTGTATTAGTTCTCAAATGTCCATTCCCTTAAGTCACATCCATCATGAAGAGGAAAAAAAGTGCCACACCCAAAAAATAGTATCTCAAAAATAAATAAGTGGAAAAACTTGCAGTATGATACAGTGCACATGGGCAACTTTGTCTTTTGGTTAATTTTTAATTTCAAACCAGATCTGCATATATATTGTTGCTTCTGTATATTTCACACAGACTTTGCAGAGTGTTCAGTAAAAGGATTAGAGTCTGTCTGATGATCTATCTGACCACTGGATGCATCATGTAATACAGGTTCCCCAATAGGATAGCTCTGGCTTTCAGAATGTCCTGATTTCCTACAGGGGCACTCAAAGCCTAAGCATTCATTAGTCAAAGTAACAGCAAATATCATTGTTTTTCCATTTTTCTTATGTTTCTCACTTAAATGATCCTGAATTTTAGGGTGATTTTTTTTTTCTTTATGTGGCCTTTATAACTCCAATCCAAAATAGAAAGCATCCAGGAAAACAATTTTATTATCAGTCACCTATGCAAAACCATCTATCTAACTGTTTAACACTAATCAATAGGTAAATTCCAGAATGATTTTTTTTTTTTTAAGGCATAAAGGACACTTTAAAATTGATGCAACAGACAGGTATGAATATGCAAGTTAGGAAACTTGTATTTGTGGATGTCCTACCCCTGGAAGTGTTCAAGGCCAGCTTGGATGGGTCTTTAAACAACTTGGTCTAGTGAAAGGTGTCTCTGCCCATGGGCACAGAGTTGGAACTAGATGAACTTTAAGGTTCTTTCCAGCTCAAACTATTATACAGTTCCATGATTACTAGAGACAGGCTTCGCAGGCAAGTGGATTACTTTGACAATATCAAAAATGAAGACTCAACATTCCTCCATTGTAAAAGCTATGAAAAAGGAAACAGGAAGATACGGAACAAAAATTTCCCTTCAGCCTTTACATATTGAGAGCTATGAAGGAGAGGCCACCACACCTAGCTCTCCTCACTGCTGTAGGCAATGGCAAGGGAAGGCATGACTGCTCTATTAATATGACTCAGCTTTCTTCCTGATGTTTGAACCCAGCAATAAAATGGAACAGAGATACCGATCCAGCACACGTGTATGGGTGGGGGCAGGCTCAGACAATCAAAATTTGAATTTCTTTTGGTTTTACATCAGCTTTTATGTCACAAAATACAATCAAAACTAAACTCACATAATGATATGAAGTACTTGTTTTTGCTCTGCCCCCTCAACAATCTGATCTTACATCAAGTAATTACAAAACACCATCCTATTGTCATTACTCTAGTTGAAATTCCTCCTGCTTCTGAAAGTTTAACAATAAATCTTTCCTGATTTTGCCTATGAGAACACTAATAGCTTCATTTTTAATTTCTATTGAACAATAATGAATAAAATTTCATGAAAACTTCAGTAGCCTACCACACTTTCTAAGGAACACAAGCTCAAAAATTTGACTGAATACTTTTCTTAACAATGATAACAATCATTATCCTACCAAATCACAGGTCTAGAACCAGTCCTTTAAGTACCATTGCTCCTTGTCTCAGTTTTCTGCTTTTCCAAGTGTTGACTACAGTAGTCTATTTTACATATTAGGGCAGCATAAGACTGTATGCTGCCTGAAAGCCAGCACTCAGCACTTGTGGAGTTTATAAATTCACTGGTTTCTAGTTCCAGTGGTTCTCAAGGTAGCAGACAAAAAACTGATCGGAACTCCTATATCAAACAGAAATAATAAAACAATCTAATACGAGTTAATTTGTTTTAATTTTGCAAACATCTAGATCCATTAAGCATCAGTAAGATGTTGATCATATCATCAGTTTCAACATCATGTTTGGCTCCTAGAAAGAATTTTTCCTTTTTTCTTCAAGTGGTCCAAGGCACATTTAAGGAATACACTTTAAGTGCCTCTATTGTACCTTCAATGCTGTAAAAGCTCCATCTCTTCTCTAACTCTTCTCCCATTCATAGAACATCTTTAATCAGCAGATTTCCCATCCATCCTCTATGCTAAGCTAGTTGGCCAATTTTGACTTTTACAAACCATTTGCTTTTTATGTAGCAAGTCAAGTTGAGAAATCTACTAATGAAGCTTTCTCATGTATGGTAATCCCAAAGATTTGCAAACATTGTTATTCAAAACATAAGGTGAAGTGAGGATTTAAAAAACATTTTTTCACTCGACTGGCTGTGCAATCTTGGAGCCTTTCAGGTGGTCAGGATAAAAAGAAATTTAAATTCAGTCACTAACCACCAGAGGGGAGCACAAAAGAGCTCTGATGAAATGTTTTTCAGTCATCTGCAAGAGGACATCAGAACTGACTGTACAATATTCATATGTCTGAAGTTTTAGACTAGATATTGTTCCCACTTGATGCAATAGGACTTTTCTATCAATTTCATTAAAGGAAGGCAAAAGTCCTAAGTGACTACTGTAGAATATAATTTGGACAGAATTTAATGTGGAGGAACAGGATGGTATATGAATACAGCAACTGAGGAAAAAGTTGAAACAGTAACCCCCCTGTCAACAAGAGCCAACACTTCCCCCAGTTTAAATCCCACAACACAAATCACTATAACCAAAGTCACTCTTAAAACCAAAAATAAATATAAAATACACCTCAAATCTGACACTCTTACATATGCCAATTTTATCTCATTAACAAATGCTCAAACTATAATACTCCCAATTCCCAGGGATGATCCTCCTTAAGTGTGCTTATCCATAAGAACTCTAATTAACAATATTAATGATTCCATAATGGAAATCAAAACCTGCAATCGTTTCTCAGCAAAGCATGAAAATGCAGTTTAGCAGAATTTGCCCTGGGAATGACATTTGAAACAAACTAAGAAATCCCTGGCCTGGAACATGATGCTTGGAATCTGATTACAAACTCAATTAATCTAACTTCTAATAAGTTGGGTAAATCAAAAAGCTTCTTCAGCTGCTTTAAAAGCCATTCAGGGGGCTAGGGGGAAAGCAATATTGTACGAATTGCACGAACAAAAGTTTTGATCAAATATGACCTTCAACAAACAACAAATTCAAATCAAAGTTTTAAAAGCCAGTGGATTAAGCCTGTTACAAACACAGAGACACGCTGTCCTCAATGGCACCAGACTGCCAGCACACCAACCCAGACTGCAACTGTCCTGAATTCTAAACAAACAGCAAGTCACTGCAGGCTAAGATATCACTAAGGCCTGTACACACTTTTAAACTAGAGATAAAATTGCTCAGGAAACACTGCAGTTTACTACGTGAATCTCTGCTACCTCAAGATAGGCAATATATATGTTTTCCAGAAGTTATTATGTGAACAAGGGTGCAAAGGATCCCAGCTCCCAGAAGTTTACTGGCCAGTTTTTCTGGGAAAATTTCTGCTTTACACTTTGTGAAGCTTTGCTTAAGTTGTTGTTAAAACAAAGAAAGAGTTTGTTAGTGGTTTGGCTACCTTCCTAAGTAAAGTCTTATTTAATATAATACTATCATACTTTGGCTCCTAATGTTATACAATTCAAACCAGACAGTTTTCAGATTGTTACTAAAATCTCCACTATTGCACGGCTAGAATAGGCCAGAAAAACAAAGACATTTCATAAAGCTGGTATTTTCAACTTTTGATTTTTTGTGCAGCTCATTTTATTTAAAATAATATCTATTCTAACCAATAACTTTGTTAATGACAGTTCTTCAAACATATTCAGATCAAACACAGATGAACACAAATTACTTCCTATTCATCTCTTCTTATATGTTCTATTTTTCCTAGATTTTTTTCTTACCTACCATTATTACCTACCATGACGTGATTAGTATTTTCCTGAGCTGTATAAATACAGAAGCTACAGCAGAGAAGACAGGATGAAAAAAAACAAAAAACAAACAGTCCCCCACCCCCATAACTAGCACCCACAAGAAACAAGGAAAGAGCATCTGGCGCAGGAAAAGATGCAGTGCTTGTTTGCTTCTCAGCAGACCCCAAAAATGAACACATCCACACTCTTTTACCCTCCTTTTCCCCTTGAGTAACTTCCAGAGGCACAGTCAAATCAGGACAGTTGGCAAGTGCAACCCTGTGTGCTCCTGTGTGTTACACATAGGAGCTTTTCACTTGCTTTTCCCCCCTCCTCTTTATGATCCCTGTCAGAAATGCTAAGAAGAAGGAAGGTGACTTGGGGAAAAAAAGTGCATTTTTTAGTAGTTATGGTATCTACCCACACAAGACAGAACAGACTACAGCAGACTAGAGTGCACTATTTACAAGTACTATGCCCATCTGTAATACTAATTGTGGCCAGTGTCATAGCTCAGATTCTTTCCACGTTTACAGCAATTAAAAAAAAACCTCTATCTATGTTTCTGTTAACTTCTCAACTTCCTTCTGATAACTTCTGGTCACGACTATGATCTGACATTGGGAAATGCCTTGAAGCAGCAGTCATAACCCTACATACCATAAACTGTTTTATAATTTTGAAGGTTTTGAAACATGTAACCTATTGAACTCTGAAGAAAAAAATTATTCTTTCCCTGAGGCCACTGTGCTACTGTAGCTCAGGCCTCTACCAGGCACCAGTGTGTAAGAGACAGCTAAACCTTAAGCCTACCATGCTTCTAAAACAGCAGCCAATGCTAATGTCAACAAAATTTAACAGTATTTGGTCACTCAAGTGTAATAAATAACCACTTAGTAAAACCAAAACAAAGACAGCACAATATCACATCAGCCCTAATGTTACACAAACCAACTATCCTTAATCACTGAAAATTTTACGTATGTCCTGCCACAGAGACAACAAACTATTCAGTACATAAAACACCAGCTGAAAAGCCCAAAATCTCCATCCTGTTAAGTCCATGAAACAATCTCTTTCTAAAGAAGGGATGGAATAAGATTCCTCTTGCAAAAGTGAAATGTCAGCTCATCCACTCTATAAACATAGCAGAATATCAAGAGAGGCACTGCACTCTAACTTCTGAAATATTAAACATTTGTGGCAGGCAGTGTGAACTTTTAAAAAGTATATACAACCTCTTCTTTTAAGAAAAGTATTATTTTTGACAAATAAGCTAAGCTGTAAAAGTTCCTTACTTTTACTGTGTGTGCACTTTGAACAGGAAGCATTACGTGATTATGCCTTTACAGAACAAAGTGCAAAAGCCACCCAGAGAAATATGATTTGCTCTTCAGCCCCATAGCAATTCAAAGCTTATCACTGACAATGCAAGTGACTCATATCAAACTTCTTGCATCTGAAGATTCACACAGACTAAACTGTACCGTTTCAGAATATAAACAATCCTTTCTTGCAGCCCTGAAGGATAGCAAAAAGTTTTAGCAACTATTGCTTGCCTTTGAATCACACATGAAGAAGAGATGTTCACTGCTTTTCACTCGCCTCTTCTCCAGAAGCATTAATTAGGCAAAGACAGAAAGACTGTAACCTGGCAACAAGCCATCGATACCTCAAAGTGAGGTGCCTTGTCTGCAAACACGGCTGAGGAATATCAATGTGCAAAACTAATGCTTCAGTCTAGTTTGAAATAGTTTATTTTTCCCTTTTCAACCACTCAGAAATTCTTCTGGTTTGCCCAAGCTGAAATGCAAATGAACACATTCTGATTTATTTTTTAAATAATTTGGTGCTTTACCTTTTACACACATCCTAGTTAACTGCATTTTAATGTGAGGGGGGAAAAAACCCCACCAAAAAACAACCAACCAACCTAAGAGCTTGTCATGTACCCCAAGATAATATTGTCCAACATAAAATATAAATGATATAATCAATATAAACGTTAGTTCTAAAAGTTAATGCTTGCCACATATAGTTTACACATTTGTTTCTTTAAATATTCAATAAGTTACTATGCAGTGGCTTTAATTCACTTTTATATACATATAACATTTCTTATTTATCATAAATAAATTTCTTCTTTATAGGAAAGGCAATGAAAAAACCTCACAATTTCAGCTTCAGAGAGTGCACTGAAAAATTTCTTTCAGGAAAAGCTACAAGAAAAGTACTTAAAATAAGCTGAAAGTATCATATTGGAACTACAAGTCTTTTGTCAGCATGTATAAGGGCAGATTCCAAAAAATGTAATTAAATTTTGTTTATAGCTCTTTGACACAGAAAGCTATACACATTTCAGGTTGTGTTTTGTGTACTACCAGCTGAGAAATCATGCTTAGCTAGAACTATTAAATGGAAAGCAACTGCTGTTCCTGTTTCAAGGACAAATTGCTCATTTTCTAACAAATCAAGGCCTGGAAAAGTTTCAAATGAAATCACTATCAATATTAGTAAGTTGATGGAACTGCAGCAGTAGCAAGACCTTAAACATATAGAGGGCACCACTGTTTCTTTCTTTACAGGGAACAATTATTGCCAGTTCTGGGAGATGGAAGGGGAAGAATATCACTGCAAGGCATACAGAACCCATCCTTAAACAGAGTAGAGGAACCACCACCAGCAGAGCAGATTTTAAATTTTAACAAAAAAAAAAGCACAAATGGAACAAAAAAAAACCTCAGTCATAATAAAATGTTTTATATCTCAACTTCATCTTCACTGAACTGACTAGAAATAGCAAAATATATAACCAAATCTAGTTTTGTAGCAGTATCTTAAGTAAATGTGATATTAGTACAAGCTCTCAAACGCCCAGGTTTCATTTAAAATCTACTGTATTTGAAATTAAAGACTTTCTGTTACAATAATGGAACAACAGCAAGGGCATTCAGTGAAACAATCAGACACTATCAGTGTCCACTGACACCCGTCTCACTTTTCCAAGCTCATAGAAATTATCAAACCTGCCCTTTCAAAGTATTTTTTGGGGACAAAAACTTGGCATCCAAAGAGCCTCAGCATGTGGAAAAATCCAAACCTTGACATAAAACTTAAAACACAGTAGTTTATGCATCAGTTCAGTGCTATGAACAAACAGCAGTAACTTGAACAGTGTTCAAGTGGAGAGAGAGAAAGGGTCACTACTGTCCTCTGCTATGTACAGCTTATAAACCACGTAGGTAGAGAGATTTGAAGAAATACAGAATGTTCAACAGTTAAGAGCAGCTGTCCCTTAAATAAGCATCAAGTACAAAGACCTAGAAGTAAAGATGTGCATAGTTAAAGCCCTATGCCAAAAACAGACTATATTTTAAAACATTGATTAAAACAGATTTATCACATAGCACTTAAATGGGTAAAGTCGAATAAAAAATGGAGCAAAAAGGAAATTAGAAATAATTAGAAGCAGTAACATTTTAACTTCTAGTTCCTACCATTTTACTTGCTGCACATTTCTCCAAAAAACAAGTCAAATGAACAGAAAACACAGAGTTCGGACCATTCATAAAAGAAAAACAGTTTTTACGTATGTTCCTAAAATTGTCAACATAAAATAGTATGCCCAGAAATTATGATTTGATACTAGGTAGTCTGGGCTACAAGCAATAAATCTCCTATGGTCCACAAAGATTGTGAACTTCCTTTCAGGAAGTTGGGGGGTTGGTGAGGGGGAATTTTTGCAATTAGAAGATCTGTGATGGCGCTGCCTTAGAACTCAACTGATTACTTCCAGTTCAAAAAATCTTTTGGGACAATGGCAGACAGCTCCCATTGTCAGCCTCATTTATGGTTATTTTAATAGTTCCAGCTTATTTCTGTCAGCTAGGCGGCTTGTATGTCAAGCTTTTGGACAGGCAATATAATTGCTGTACAGAGGAACAGTACCATGTTGCTAAAGCTCGATATGGAGAGGCATAAAACCCCCCTGATGAGTCCACATTAGGGAAATTCAATGTTAACTCCTATGTCAATAGCAAAAATTATTGTAATACAACCACATAGGATCTACACTTCCTTGAAGAGAGAGCAAGAAAAGCAAGCTTTGCTGTTAACATGAACAGTCATTCAGGATTTGAGAGAAAGCTTGCTGAAAAAAACATGAGTGCACTACAACATCAATGTTACAGAAGGTTTATAAAATACTAGAGAAAGAAGAACAAACTGCCAGCAGTTTCTGGGCCAAGCATGTGGGATTTTGGTACCCACAAAAGCAGTTTCTCTTACTGTGTTACATGAGCAAGGTTTGTAGGATCTGAGGCAAGTCATTGCTCTGGCCACCCATCCCTTATTCAGGACAGTTCTTTGTTTTCAGATAAAGATACAACCAGTTTCTATGTCCCAAGAAGCTCACTTACACTGTATTATAAAATTAGAATAAGAAACTACATTTAAGCAAAACACTTTGGGATAATATTGTTGAGCTATTATAAGCTAAATTACCTTCATGACCAAAAAAATTTCTACTAAAATGCAGGTAATTCACAAACAAGCAAAGGCTTTTTTGCTTGTCTGTGAATTACCTACATTTTAGTAGAAATTTTCTGTTTGTTTACTTACGAACATCAAGGACAAAGAAGGAAATGATTTAATCAAATTTTTATAAAGAATGGGTACTTGCCTCTGCATGAGAAATGCAAGGGATGAATTTCTATATTCTTCGTTGAAGTTTATAAGAATTTCTTAAATACACAAATGAACAAATACATGCTCTTTAGAACTCTGCCTTCACCAGTGACTGCAAAATCCCTCTTAATTTCTCTATCAGTCTTCTTACTACTAAGGAATTGTTGACAATGAGTGTGGTAATTCTAATAATTTAGCTGGGAAATAGGGAGCCTCAGAAGGGGAAATTCCTCTGCAAATGGCCCCAGGAATTTCAAAACTAACTGGAGTTGACAGATTAACCTAGGTCCCCCTTAGGCAGAAGAAGAGTCTACAAGGAAAATAATGAGACGCATGGGAAGCCAATTATGCACAAGAGCAACACATTTAATTGTTCAGAAACTGGTTTGCTGATCCAGAAGGATCTAGCTGTTAAGACCTCTGCAAACTATTAAAACCTGGACAGTTCTGCAACAAGTATACTTTGAAACTATTAAACTTTATAGATGGCAGGTTTTGTCTGTAAATCCCAAGGTTTAATGACCATCCTAAATAAGGAAAATTGTTCCATGTACCCAAGAATACCTTTCCTGCACACACTGCACTTCTCTCAGATTCCTTTTTTGGTGGCAATTTGAAACTGCAGCTTACCTCTTATTATTTCTGCAAAACACTGAAGGCCCAGCAAGTCCAACAGAGCAATCCTATCCTTCAGAAAGAATCAATTACAGCTGTGTTCCACAGCAACTCTGGCTCATGACTAACCCACAACAAAAAATTGTTGTTTAGCACATGTGTGTGTTATTTATGCATGGCTGTGGTTTGGACTACTGCAATTTTGCTTCAAGCTTTCAGTCTCCAAAATATTTTCAGTTGCAGAAACTGCTAGTTAGCAATGACAGTTTCCAGACCAGCTGTGAGCAAGAAAAGATACTGATACTATCAAAAGGCAGGTAGCATGTTGAGGAACACTGGAATCAGGCTATTACTGCTGTTCATGTTGCTGCACCAGGTAGCTATATACACAATAGCACTTAATTACTGCCAACAGAAATGCTGCTCCCAAGCAGATTTCTGTGTACAAAGATCTGATATACCTCTGGGCATGCTAATGCTAGGAGAACAAAGCAAATTGACAAAGTCATGAAATGAAAGCATCTGGGATCCAGTGACATCAAAAGACATTTTCATCCTTGTTCTGACAAAGTCAGATTTATTAACTTACAAAGTATCCATTTATTTATTCAGACTTCATTTCTCCTCCTGTTTCCAGAGGGGATTCTACATTGATCAGTAGCTGGTAAACTAATTTTTTATTAGCCTTATTTGCCTTTGCATATGAATCAAATTAAAGACAAGGCCATACACAGAAACATTTCTGAACTTGTTTGGCTTTGAATAAAAATTTAAAGCCAGGGGAATCATGAAGGCAAAGAGGTTTGATAGCATAAAATTATGTTCATTCTCTTTGGTTAGGATTACTGTATCAAGTAAATGAGAAATCCTCCATTTGTAAGCAAATCCTTAGAGCACACTGAAGAATCAATACCTAACATCTAAAAAGAAGACTTGTAACTAGAGAACTAGAGATTACTTACCAGATGTCAAATATACTTATTTGTGGGGGCCCTGGATGCTTGTTGGGAAATGGTTTCAGTCTTTCTCACATAAACAATGGATAACTGCACGTACAGTTTTAATCAACACTCTCCAGAATAAAAAAATACTAATGGCAGTAGAAATGAATGCAAGTTACAGTTAAAAAGTATAAAAATCTATAAATTTAATTCACTTTATTGCTTACTAGCCAAACCTTCAAGCATTTGGATGAACAGAGACCACAGAGTCTGACAGAATTTCCATTGAAAAATCTCTTAGTTATTCTCCACAGAAATATTTTTTGCTGAAGACAACTCCACCCTTTGTAACAATACCAAAGAAAATGAGTGTGATAAAGAGTGTTTCATAAAATAATAATTTGTCATAAAGCCATAACAGAATTAGATCAACTCCGTCCACACTAGAACACTGTAAATGAAAGAACAATATGATATTGTAGGTAAGCAGGGGACCATTTAGGCAAAAAATGTATTTGTTCCTAGCCACTGAGGATTTTCTTCCTTGTTTAAGAAATTCACAGAATACACAGCAACTAGATGGAGCTGCACCAGACCTTCTCAAATCTCTATCTGTGCATAACTGTTGTCAAAAAGACACCCTCAAACGTTGGCCACTCTTGTGTTTAACTAGACTGAATGACTCAGTTTCCAAAGTATTTTTTTATCATCCCCGGAATTACAGAAATAGAATGGCATGTATTTCTTATTCCATTTCCTCCCATCATCACATGCTAGATCAATATTCACTCAAACATTTACTCCAATAATCAGCAGTAATCTTGCTCTCACTCTAATCATCATTCCCTTAACTTCTTATTAAACAACACACAATAAAACTGATGTGTCATTTGAGTCAATGACAACTTGACAACTCATTTTCCACTAACAATTTTTGAACCGTCTCACACTTTCCTCCTCTACCTTAACTGTAAAGATTAAAGTCAGTCCAAAATTTCAGTGCAAAATTTCACCATTCAGTATGAACATTCTAAAGCAACCCAAAAGCTAATTGAAAAGCCCAAGTTCTACGACAGTTTTTGTTTTTAAATTTACAAGTACAGTTCCTGATCTGTTGGTTTCTCTGCTTAACAGACAAGCCCCCATTCAGAAATCTGATCAGGAATGTTGTAAAATAGTTTGTACTATGAACTGCTTAGATTTTATCACTTTTTTTTTGAGCCGTGTTTTGCCTATATCCATACACAAGTAATCCCCTTATTAACAAATTGCTATCTCTTCTTATATATATTTTTTTACTTTAAAATTACTGTCTGGACAAACACAGGCAACCCAAAATATTACTGTACTAACTAACAGGACAGGGAGTAACCATCTAGATACAACCAAACATCAAGGAAAGGCACAGGTCATTTTCCCATTTCTGATTAATCTGCTGAAATTGATCCTGTAATATTTAAATTACCTTCAAAGTGAACTATCACACCAGACTTCTTACGTGAAGAAATAATCAACTTTCCTTCCCCCCTCCCAAAGTAAGTAACATTCCTTGCACAGGCAGCTGCACATTTGTTAATCATTAACTGGTTTTGAAATAATGATGGAGAGAAACTGTTAGCTATTTCTCACAATGGTACACCAACAAAATCTTTAAAACAGAAGATGAAGTGAATACTGTGAAATTATTTACAGTAAGAAAAAGATGCTGTATTATCTTAGCTCATTCAATATCTTGCTGACAATATTAGTTGTTGTAAGCAAGAAATTGTGTTCAAACCAAAGTAATTAACTCAAATTTCATCAATAAAAAATAGCACTGTTAGCTAAAACAGAAAGAGAGATCTTTTAAGAAGATGAACTATGCTGCTAATATATCGAATAATAAAGTAATAATATGGCCAGAATTACAATACTAAATATAATAGAGGCATAACCAATGCACACATTCCAATCTTATCTAGAATCACTTTGATTCACTCTACCTTGCTTTCATTACAGGAAGGGCACAGCAAGGGCATTCCTCTCAGATCAAACAGAAAATTCCACAGACAGAAGTTTCCACATGTCTGATCCGTTGCAGATTAAATCCTTATCATTAGACAGCAATCTCTAATTTTCATAGAGACAGGATATATCCTGTCATGGCAAATCTACAGGCACAGGGGGGAGGAGGGTTAAAAAAAAAAAATAAACCCCCTATAGAATGGAGATGTATTCACTGTGAAAAGAGCCACACATGTCACTCTCACAGGTCTGGAGAAAACGAGAGGACAACATACCAACATTAAAGATCACAATCATAATTCCATAATCCACAGTTCCGTCATAAACTTCTTTGCACTGAAAGTCTTTCAAGCTGAACTACCAAACTCCCTCTCTCCCACAAATACAACCAGGACTACAGGCAACACATACAGGAAGTCTGTATTCATTTTTAGCATATTATTCATTCACCCTATTCACTTTCAGCATATGATGTTACCAGTATCTTCATTTTTTTACCACCATGACTGGATCAATTCTGTAATGCTCATGTACATTACCAGTAACACTAAAATCAGAAGGCCATTCCATAATTAGGCTTCTTGTATTTGGAAATTTATAATATAATAAATAACCTTTTAACTCTTAAACACTGCTCAAAACATGAACAAGCACTCTATGATCAGCAACTTCAAAACTCAGTAATTTTCACTTTCTGGCATATAGAGGTAGTTATCAGGCTTTTTGCATTAGCAAAATAAAAGACTGTCCTTATTATAAACACTCAAAATGACTGATTTAAGATACATACAGATTTTGGAAATTATTCATGTCAGAGAGGATTATTCTAGGTAGAAGATTAGTCAACAAAGCAGTGCAGTTACTGTATTTTCTATGTGTAACTTTCCCAACATACAGGCAGATATTCAGTTCTGCTATCAGCAATACCACACTGACAAGCCTGCAAAAACAGAACCCTGAGCCAAATGAACTCTTAATGACCACCACTACTAGTAGGTCAAGTTAATTTATATCCACTAACTCAGCAGTTTGCTCTTTAACCCTAATGCCAATCCAAACTATGCAATTGCTTATAGGAACCATGAACATATTGATTATCCTTGTTCACAAATCATTTTAAATTAAAAAGAAGCAGCAATTAGAATCACGGATAGAACACAAGTAGCTTGGGGAAACCTCATTTCTGAACACGGAAATGATTTGTTGCACTCCTGTTGCTAGATTCTTTTACACTTCTGTTTTTCCAAAAAATCCCTCTCTGATGGCATTGGAATGCTAGAGATTTTCTTTTCTTGAGCCACATGGGGAGTGATGAATTGAAAATTCATTTTTGGTCACATTCAGATGTCCAGTGTAATAAAGTCACAGATGCAGTAAGAATTATACACAGATTAAAAAATGGACCTGCAAAACCTCATTTCAGCAAGCCCACTGTATTTTTAAATCCAAGTTCTAAAGCTGCAACTACCACATGTAATAAGTTCTGGAAGTTTGCCAAATGCTCATGTAGGTTTGTCCTTTGTTAAATATGTCCAAATGCTGTATGATTAAAGTCTAAAATCTTCAAAGAAAAGAATAAACATTATGCAATCATTTCAAGCTCCCCTCCTTCGACCTTAATATGTACTTCAAAAGCTCAGCAGATGCTTAGTAGGAAATAAATCCCCAATTCAACAGATGTCCCAACAGTGATATAGCAAGATGCACCTTCCATAGCTTTTGGCAACCCTTCCCTTTTATTATTCCTCTGCTCACAAGTACCTTTCAAGTCAAAGAGAGACCCAAGCAAGTTAATAGGCCCTTAGTATCTATTCTGCTGCCTGAACTGATTGCTGTTTATAAGGTAATCTTTGGGACCACATGTGGCTCAGCCCCAGTTCATCTCCTACAGAGACAGCCCCCAGGCAGCTCTGTTTTCATCAATCCAAGCTGTAACCCAATCAACACCTTTCACAACAGAACAATCCCTTACTTTCAGCATGCCTGCAGTAGAGGAGGGGAGCCTCAGCTTTTGTATGGGATCTCTGTTTGGCAGCCAAGGTGATGTTTTACTCAGTAGGATACCTAAGAAAACTCAAACTACTTAGGAAGATGCCCCTGCCAACAGAAAACATGAGATGAATATGTTTGTCTAAAACTAATTCAGCTTTTTCCAAAGACACATTCTAAAAACTGCATTAACAACCTAATAGCACTTTGGGAGTTGCCACCATCACAAATGCAAATTACATGGTTTTCTTCAAGCCTAAGAAAGAAAAGTAATTCCCTAGCTCCAGGCTGCTCAGGACCTTGGTCCAAACCCAGGCCTTCCCAACCTCTGCCAAACTGAAACTCAGTATTAGCTCCAAAGGCCAGGCTTAGTTTGATGCACCTAAAAAGAAACACAAATGCAACAGCATCATATCACAGTTTAACCTAGTGGCACCATTAGTTCTAGACCTTAGAATGAACATGATCACACCCTCAGTACAGTAAGACAAAGCTGCAAACTGCAGTCA
Source organism: Dicaeum eximium (assembly GCA_013396995.1). Classification (NCBI taxonomy): domain Eukaryota; kingdom Metazoa; phylum Chordata; class Aves; order Passeriformes; family Dicaeidae; genus Dicaeum; species Dicaeum eximium. The sequence continues at coordinate 1,047,993 of VWZP01008835.1, read as the reverse complement.
AAAGCAGATGGTCCCTGACAGGTTAACCAGGTAACCTCTTCTGAACTGGAGTATTAACATGCACTTAAACTAACTGTTGGATGTGAGATACTTTGCTTGATTGCTGGTACTATGGCTGGCTGACACCTGAATTTAGTAATCTCCTAGTAAGATACTTTCTGTATTGCTTTCTATGGAGAGCAGCAAATTCAAGCCTTGTCCTCAGTCTAACAGACAGTGGGCTCCTGCCTCTTTTATTTCTTTAATCAGACACAAATTATATTAAATTGGGTCTATACTCTTAAAAGAAAAGTTTTTAGATTTCTCCTAATACTAGAGGAGATCTGGAAGTACAAAAACCATTCTTAGTAAGCTGGTGTTACAACTATTTGTACTGTCTCATAAAAGAGAATCTATGTGCCAAATGACTCATTTTTAAAACCATAACAAATTGGCAGAAAATATATTTTAGTTGCATGAAATTTTAAGCAAATGTTTTTTAAACTCAAAATGCTAGTCAATTTAGGCACAGTTACTTTTTATTTTTAACATAACTAATTTTTTTCTTGCACAATAGCAGAAGTTTGCCATAATGCTACTGAAGAAAAATCCATAAAACTAAAATGAAACCATACAGATCATCTTCTGGATCAGCTTCACTCTCTTTTCAACATCATACTGAACACAACACAAACCCACTGGGTTATCCTTAATTAGAAAGCAGAAAATAATACCCCATTTTAGAAATAGTCTACCCAAGTTTTTTAGTATCTGTAATTAACAACCACAAGTATGCCTCCCAAATTTAAGTGTCCCACACAGATACGGTTGTCTCTCTAATCTTGCAGACAAAGCTAGAATTTAAGCTCTGCTCCATATATAGCATGCTTGACTACCACTGAAAATTATGGTAGGAAACAGAGGTCATAAAAACATGGGATAAATGCTTTAAAAAACAGGTCATGGTGTTTGGGTGGGCATAGTACCATAAGAGGCTTTATTATTTACTGTCACAACAAAACCTTTTTTTCTGGTGGCTCTGGAGAAGCTTGATGAGGACTCATCTGCAAAGAATTCACAAGAGTGTCAGCAGGATAGTTGAAATGTGCAGACCTGGTCTATAGCCAGTGAAGTTGTTCTCATGCTCCTCATCTTTCTCAATTCAACACCAAAGGGAGAGAATACCCAGACAAAAAAAAAAAAAATAGCACTAGAAAAATACTTAACATCATCATTAAAATATCTTTGCAGAGCAGTTAACTACCAAAGTAATCCTTACTTGCGTTGCTCCCTTTTTTTAAGTAGCGTTATTTTTACAGAACTATCCTCACAGAGAAGGCTAAAGAAATTACTACTTCTGCATCTCTGACCTAAACTACTTCATGCTTCCAGAACAGCTGTATTTTTTTATTATTTAGCAGAGATAAATTAAAACTTCTTGAACAGGTATGTTCCCAACATTTCTCAAAACACAAAAAAACCCCCAACCCAACATACATCTTTACAGAGATACGCACAAAAATATATTTCAAAAGCTTTAATTACAGTCTTCAAACCAATAGATCCTTGCCCTTGTACTGCTTTCCAAAAAATAAGTTCAACAGTTTGTGCTCAAATTCCAGGTGTTGACCTAAAATTCTGTTCCAGATGTCAGTGTGAAAACTAACCAGGCAACTCGAGAATCCAAAAATAATCTGCGTTAAGTCCTTTGATTAATAAAAAAACCTCCCAACTGCTGACTAGAATGTCATTCAAATCTCCAGCATACATTAGAATTAGGTTTTCTCTTAATTGCAAACTGAAGTGCTGATGCAACCCCTCATTTAAACTATTAACCTTCCAAATTACCATTTATAAGCTTAAGAATTTAACTCTAACTTGGAGTTTACAGAACCTAGTAATCATTACGGGTTTTTTTGTTGTTGTTGTTTTGGCTGTTTTGCATGCTGAGGGTTGTTCAGGTTATTTTTTGTTCTTGTTTTGGGTTTGAGGTTTGTTTTCTTGGGATTTTTTTTAGATTGGGTTGGTTTTGCGGGTTTTCTTCAAACCGCATCAGAATAATCTAAATTCTTGCTCTAGGACACGTATGCCTCAGCTACTGGAGAAATTTAACTGCTATAGGTACATGGGCAAATTATTAACTTCAGTACAATGCAATGCAGCCGTACAGAATGCAGCGCAGGATGAAAAAATGTGCCCGAAAAGCTAATTAGATACCTGGAAGATTAGTCTGTGCTCTGAACTTCACTCATGACTGTACCTGAGCTACCTAGGGTAAAACTTTATTGCGCAAAAAGCTGCAGCCACTCAGTACTTTGCACAAATAGAGAACCTGCTAATCCTTCTCTCTCTTCAAATGTAGTGGGGAGAACTACTCCCCCTGTGCTTTGCAGGAATAAAACGCTATCTGAAGAACCCATTCTATGAGGGTCTTCTTCCAAGTTACTTCTCACTTTTAACTGGTCACAATACAAGGAATTTTAACTGCAAAGCCTATTTGCCAATGAGACTGCATCTGTGGACAGAAGCCAAGCAGGAAATGCCACTGTCACAATGTTTGCAAAAAAACTTTGTCTATGATGTGGGGTGCTCATGTGTTCTGCTCCACTGATGATCACAGCATTTAAACTTTCCTAATGCCAGTCTTTGAAAAGCTCAAAAGCCAAAGACCACCGAAGAAATGGAACCTGAAGCTATCCCTTATGTACAACGTTAATGATATCCTGTATTTAAGTTAATGGATTTACCTGAACACTACAAAGTAATGTTAACATACTTAATACATGTTAGCCACGCTCTGTTCCTTTTACGAGTATAATTCAGTACTGTGCTTTACACAGTTAAAATCCTATTCATTCCCCTTAATGAATGTCTTCCCAGCTGGAAATAGTTCTGGTAGTATTACAAATAGCATCCTATAGCCAGTAAGCTTTATTGACACTATTTTATGCATACAGAGATAATGCAATAAAATTAATTTTCTTCCACATGCCCCTGCTAATTTTTTTTTTCTTTGCTCCCTTAATACCCTTTACCAAAACAATTCATTTTTCCTTATCACAGTAGCAAGGTTACACTTGAAAGTTACATGGTTCCAAGGGAAGACTATACAAGGAAGATAAGCACATGAATGTTACAAACCATGTGACTTGAAAACTCCCCAGATACAAACTAACCAGAGACTGGGAAAGTATTAGAAGAAAGTATCATCTATTTGCCCTGCCTATGCTACTGGAAACAGCATCTCAGGCTAGACAGATCTTTGTTTAAAAAACCACAGTCACCCATCTTTTTAAGTCAGCAAGTTACTTTAATCACCTTAAACTTTGTCCATATCATTAAAGCAGAATTACAGTTATTCTATAACACTTATGGCCTAATAACTCAAATTTAGGTTAATGAAAGAGCAGTAAGGTTCCTGGTAACAAATAACTACACTCTGTAAACACAAGTAATAAGGTTATCATGTACGGTGTTCAGACTGTCACATCATCCTTTACACCATTCTGGAGCTGGGTTACATACTGCAAAATATCCTCAATTGCAGAAGTTTAGAAAACACCTGCTGGTAACCTTGCAAATTGAACTACCTGTTAAGTTTCTGATAATCAGTTTAAAAAATTCACTGTGGCTTGAAATCTTACTGTGCAGAGCCTACATGTAACACCCAGCATCTGCATGTATAAGAACTGTAAATGCAAACACTCAACTGGTTAGATACAACAGACACCATGGGATTCATTACTTAAACCTTTCTTCACTTCTGAACATCAGTTTCCAAGATGGGATCCCATCGTCACTGAACATTTCAATAAGATCTTAGGCTAAATGACTCATGGCATCTATACATCCAGTGTCTGCTGGCTCCCTTAGCTATCTAAATATTCAGCACCAGAAAGAAAAGCTAAACCATAGGAAAACAACCTTGAAACAAGATAAAAACAGTGCTCAATAATAAACTAGAAGTCCTGGTATCTCAAGGAAAAGAGCAATCTGCTTGGCAAAAATTCTTTGGAGAAGGCCAGGTAACTGCTACAAGTTTTTCTCTTTCTACGGCTGAAAATCAGTATGGACACTTGCTCAGCACATCCTGGTACTCCCATGATAATGTCCCATTCAGCCCAGTGTTTGACACTGTTCACCTGCCTATACAACTGGAAAAAGTACTACAAGCTCTTCCCAACACTGCTTTTATGAACTAGAGCTTCCATTTTTCAGTTCACTTTAGAGGACTGCAAATAACCAATGGAAATGCTCTATCCTTGTATTTGAAAACCAAAAAGTAAACAGGAAGACATTCTTCTTTTTCCCTTCTTGCTCACTAGAATAAAATCTGGGACAAGGACATTTCAGTACTGCCTTGGTCCCACAGAGCTTCTGCTTTAGGTTCTGCTCCAGCAATTGCTTCTGTAATTCTTGAGAGTTTTTCCCAATCGAAGTAGCAGCATGGTATTGACATGATTTATCTCACTTTTACTGTTCTGTGCTAATGGGATTTAGATGGTGCATGGGTTTTTCTTGTGGCACACTGAGATCTGAATCAACACAGTGCCTTCTCTTATTAATACACACCGATGTGCTCAACTCCTTATCAAATTCTTTGAGAAAATACTTTACTGCTGCTTTAGCAGGCAATTTGTATGGCCAATTGATCACCTCAATTTGCAGACTTCAGTTCTGCTCACAAATAAAAAGCCATCTTAAATTCCAAGTTCTCCTGAATATGTACTTAAAGGATAAACAAATGGCTTTGTTACATAAATTCATAGCACAAAAACCTCATTTTAACATTTTTCCTCTCATATAATATCTCAAAGTCTTCATTTATCATGCAATTTAAATTTTATTTCTGTACAGTACCAGGCACAATGCACTGTTGTACTTCTGAATCATATACTGAATGATGACCTCTGATCTCCCTTACCCCCTTGGCTTCCAGTTAACAGTTTATGAGCTGAAGATAGCATGAGGCTGAACCTCAAAATAATCTCATTAGTATAATTTATTTTCTCTAGTCATACTTTTAATCTCTATAACTTCCTGAGGAAATGGGTTTCATGACTTTATTACACTTCATATGAAAAATACTTCCTTTTAGCTTAGGAAAGGAAAAATACTTTAAAACTTGTTAACTGTGTGTGCTTTATTTCTTACATTACAAAAAACAGACAGTGATGTAGGTGCTACAGAAACTGTTGCAATTTTCTAGACGTTTATCATCTTGTTCTCCTCCTTTTCTGAGCATTATTGCCTTTTCAGGGTTAAGAATACTAAGAAAGCTAAAATATTACTGACTACCAAATTCACCCCTAACATATTTTTTTCTGTCTACTTGAAAAGCATCAGAGCAGTCAGGGAACTAAGTAATCAAAGCAGCCCCAGAGTTTGGAAATATTGGTGTTTAGTGCTCCCTGTTAAGACATTCACTGCTAATGGTTTGGGCACAACTGCAGAAAACAGAACCGATAAAAACCGCTGACTGAAAATAAAGGTAACTCTTGGAAAACAGAACTCAAGACATCGTGGCAAAGATATATTGAAGTCCCTTGTGAAAATACCAGAATTGCAGGTACGAATATCAAACACTAATACCATTTCCTACCTTTTGAATTGTAAAATTAAAAACAAACTTAACATGGAAAGAATCTAGAAGTCACCAAAAAGCAGTGCATGGAACTAGCTATTCAATGCTTCTCTCACCATCTAGTCTACCTGCAAATATGATTGTTGTCCTTAATTTCTTATAACCATGGGATAAAAGAGCCACTCTGAGCCACTGAATAGTTTAATGTTGACTGGAAATAAGTTCTTAAATCTGATTTATCTGCTTTTGAACTGACAGTGCAGTATGATGCTCTTCAAAGACAGCAGGATGAGATGTAGCTCAGGGATAAACTCAGAAGAACCTTTCAGCAAGCTGAAAAAGTTAGCAAGTTGCTTGACAAATCTCTTTCACAAATTCTTCAATGTGCTTTGTTCGCTGATAATCAGTCAGCTCCCTGTATCAAGGCCAGTCCATTTTGAAAAATATGACAAATATTCAGACACTGCAGTATAAAGAGTGCCTTCAAGAACAATTCTGATGGCTTTTTACTGTAAAAAAGTGTCAATCCAAAGTTTAAGCTACATTGTCAAGTTTGTACATACTCAATGTCCTTTCCTTTAGGAAAAGACTCATCGAGCAAACTGAAATAAACACTTTCTTCCCCACACCAGTGTCATAAGTGGAATTTGTTCAATAAGATTAAAAACCCCTTTCTACCACCACCCCATCCCCACCAAATCCCTCTACTTTCATCCTCAAAGAACTGCAAACACTAGATACCAGATATGAATATAGACAATGCCTCTCCTCTGCCTTGAAAATACAGAGCCACTATTGTGGACAATATTATTGAATAGAAGCTGGCTTTGCCCCAAGCTCTGCCAACTTTGTAACCCAGCTGATAAAAAGCAACTTACCTAAACTCACACCAATTTGTTAGTCACGTAAACTAAGACAGTTTAGTTCTAGCTTTGTGCCAGAAAAGTAGAGAGGCAACACATGCAGACAACTAATTCTGCCATGGTAGTACCATCACAAAAATACACATAGCTGTCCACATACCCATAAACAGGTTCATTTTCATTTACTATTACCTATCACACAGATAATAAACAGCCAAACTCAGACTCAGCCAATAGGACAACTAGAGACACTTCTAAAATACCATAACACACAGTGAACTTTAATATACTTATTATGTCTTATGTCAAAAGAAATGCATAAGGATACACAAATTAATATTCTGCACACATACCAAATAGCCAAAAGTGAAACTACAAGGTCTTGGAAAGAAAGAATTCGATTTTCCACTCTTAGAAAATCTGTTTCACTACTTTAACTATGTGCTTTGTTAAAAGCAAAGCTAAGGGAAGCATTGTTACACTTCAACCTGTAGAGCTGGTTCTTTAGCCACAAACCATGGAATTTAGTAACGGTCCTAACAAGAACGTCAACTGTGACAATGCTGCTTCTCTTCTCTCTTTCTTGGCATTTGATTTTATTTAGTATATAGAAATAACCAAAAGCCACCTTACCTTTTTCTTCGTCTATTCGAAAAACTCCTATACCCGATCCATCTCTGATGGAATATCTGATCTCCCCATCCCGTCCTGCATCTTCATCATAAGCAGATACTGTCATTACCGAGGAGCCAACAGGAGCATCTTCTTTTATAAAGCCTTTATCTGCAAATATGGAGAACTGTGGGGGGTGCAAGTTTTCGTTCACATCAACTATCTCAACCTCAACATAACACGTAGAGGACAATGAAATGGGTTTTCCTTTGTCCTTGGCCCGCACAGTCAAGTTATAAAATTGTTTCTTTTCATAATCCAGTCTTTGTACAATACGTATTGCTCCACTTATTTTGTCAACGTCAAAAGTGCCGTCTCCACCGTCCAAAAGACTGTACCGTACTTGACTTGACTGGCCCAAATCAGGATCGTAGGCTTCTAGCCATGTAATAATAGCTCCCTCAGGAAGATCTTCGCGAATTTTCACATGATGATTTGAAGGAATAAACTTGGGAGGATTGTCATTAACATCTTCTACAGCCACTTTCAAAATAACTGTTGAAAATAATTGAGGTTCCTCAGTAGGTTGGTCCCTAGCCTCAATTTTCAACAAATAAATGTGCTGTTCCTCCCGATCCAGGGCCTCAACAACTTTCACAACTCCTGTCACAGAATTAATAGTAAACTTGTCTGTATCTGTAAGAAGAGAGTATTTCACTTCTCCATTAGCCCCCAAATCTTTATCAGTAGCTCCAATTTGAATTATTTCACTGTTGGGCTCTTTGTTTTCACTTACTTCGACAAAATAGCTGTCTTGGAGGAACTCTGGTGGGTTGTCATTAGCATCCAAAATTTTTATATCTAAAAGGGTCCAGGCAGACTTCTGTGGTATTCCAAGATCATAGACAGTAATATTGAGGGTATATTTATCTTTTAGTTCTCGGTCAAGGGGAGATAGAATTTTCAGCACTCCTCCTTCCATATCAACAATGAAACTACTGTCTTCATTACCTGCAGAAATAACATACACTAGCTTTCCATTGAAGCCAGTATCAGGATCAGCAGCACTCACAGATATTATGCTGGAACCCACAGGTTGGTCTTCTTTTATCTCAATGCTACTGGGGAGAGTACTTCTAAACTGAGGTGCATGCAGATTCACAGAGTGAGTATCAAAGAAAACATCCTCAACTTCTCCACGATTGTGCAACTTATTTGCTTGTAAGAGTTTCTCTGCGAGCATTTTGGCAACACCAGTTTCTTCACATTGCAAATTGACTGGTTTGCGACTACTAGCTACAGTTATGTTGATATACAATGGTTTTGCAAAGTTCTCTCCATCTGTGGCTGTAATTTTCAAACTGTAAAAAGACATTTTAGCACCTAGACCATCTATTAGTGACTGTTTGAGAGAAAGTACTCCAGAATTCGGGTTTAGGCTAAATAAATCCAGTTCATTTCCAGATTCAATTTGGTACCTCACCAACTGGAGCTCATCAGCATCAATAGCAGATACAGTTGTTATTTGTTCTCCAACACCAAGATCCCTGGGGATTACTCCCTCACAATTTATTTTCTCAAACAGAGGTATATTGTCATTCAAGTTATTTAAAATAATAGTAACAGGAACTTCAACTTCTCGGCGGTATGGTATACCCCAATCAGAGGCTCGAATCCTTAAATTGTACACCCTTGGCATCAATTCATAATCCAAATCCTCTGAGGTACTAATAATCCCACTGAAATGGTTAATCACAAATGGCAAAGGATTTAGGTTTGCAATGCTATAGGTCACATAACCATTTTCCCCTTCATCAGGGTCTTTTGCACTTACTCTCATGACACTTGTACCTATTGGCACATTTTCATCGAAGGAAGCTTTATAAGATGTCTGAGTAAATTCAGGAGGATTGCTATTCATGCCTAGTACCTTAATTAATACTTTTGCAGAAGCTCTTCTGTCACTTGTCACAACTTCAAGTTCAAAATGGGATGCGTATTGTGCTTTTATGGGTTCTAAAGTGGTAATAAGACCAGTGTGAGTGTTTAAATTGAATTTCACTTTTCCTGGTGTATTTTTAAATATGTATTTTAAATGTGGGTAACTAGGCACAGCTTTCACCATTATCACAGGTGTGTTTGGAGGAGCAAATTCACTTATTTCAGCTCTATATATCTCTTTTTCAAATCTGACAGGACCAGACTTAAATTGTGGTGATGTCACATGAACAACTTTTACAGAAGAAAATTGTGGGGGATCCCCTTTGTCTTTAGCTTGAAGGGTAAGGTTGTATCCAAAAGGGTGACTCTCCCAGTCAATGGGACCAATGGCTTTTATTCTGTATTCTTTGCCGCCTGGAACAGACCTCACTGTTTTGAACTGTTGAAGCGCATCTCCTGCAACAATGTTTAATGATGCTATTTCCCCATTTGAACCCTGGTCATTGTCCTCTACGGTTACAACTGCATACGTCGGGTCTGTGTCTGATTCCGATGGAGTCAGTGGAACAGCTGCAATAACAGGGGCATGCTCATTTGCTTGCTCTACATGAACTGTTAGTTTTGCCATACTGCTTATGCCACTGCTCCCATACAGCTTCAACCCACGGTCCACTGCAAGAATTTCCATCTCATAACGCTTAGTGTCCGAGTAGTCAAGTCTACCAGTTAGAACTACCACCCCACTAGTTGGATGTATAGCAAACACATCTGTTCTTTCTTTAAAGCTATAGTAGAACTCTCCATTTGTTCCTATATCTGCATCTGTTGCACTGACTCTTGCGATGCTGGTCCTTATTGCTGTGTTTTCAGGCAAAGAAACACTGTAAGATGTTGGAGAGAACAAAGGCCGCAAGTCATTTGTATCCAGTACCTGTATCCTGACCTTCGTGCGCGCTTCAGCATTTGTATTTTTTTCAACTGCTTTAACAGTCAGCATATAATGGTCCTTCACCTCTCTGTTAAGGATAGCTGTGTTTCCTCCCTTGGTCCGTATTCTCAAAAAGCAAAAGTTTCCAAGAACATACTCTTCGGCTTTGAACAAGTTCTCACTGTCACCAGAAATAATTTTGTATCTCAAGTCCCACAATGGATTTCTAATATAAATGCCCATTTTCACTGGATGCCCAACGTAAGTCTTGGCTGCAGAATTCTCATACACAGTGGCATTATACTGTACTTGTGTAAATTGCATTGATGGAGCATGATGTGGCCTTAGATTTCCTTCACAGTTTCCAAAATGCTGCACCAGCAGCATCAGCAGCAACAGCATAGTCAAGTATCTTCCCATGGCAGCAATTACAAAGAAACCCTGAAACAAGAAAGAGATGTAGTAAGATTTATGATTGTTCAAATGTTTATCAAATAAACATTGATGTTTAGTTCAGAATTCATACTTGAAAGAAAAGTATAGGTTACACATTTAGACCACGACCTTTTCTTGCAGAAAGCATCAAAATTATTTGCAGTAATAGAAACAGATAAATTAAAAATTCCTAAAAAAAGCCAAGAATTCATTATATCAAAAGTCTAGTAACTACTAATGCAACATGAGAGGAACACAGAGCTAAGTTCAAATGAACATTCCCACGTCCATTTCGCTTCCCATGAAGCAACATGCTAGAAGAAGTATGTCAATGCTTCCTGCTATGAGCAAACAAACTAAGTCTGAACTAATCTTGAGTAGTGAACATTCACTCCAGTTCTCTACTTCATACATGACAATGATGTCTAGTAGAAAATTCTCCTCCCTCATTTCATTTAGATTGTAAAATGGCTGATGTCTAACTATGTGGAAGTCAACTACAAGAGTTGGTTTGATATTACCATCAATTCTTTACAGTATCCAATGTGCACCTGTTCCACAAATTAAAAATATTATAAAAAGAGAATAATTCTGTACTGCATTCCTTCAAATGCTGACTACCCTTCCATGAGTACTGCTTATCATTAAAAAAATATATATATCAAGCACCACTAAGGTGTAAAGCCCATAAAGAACAAGACAATCTTTCATTTTCTCAGAAAAGATCTGAAACAAATTAGTATCAAGAGCTATGAGAACAAGAATCTATGAAAATTACTGGAGGAATATTTCAGTCGGGTTGGTCCAACACACTCCAGAAATGGCAGAGAAAGAGCCTGGAACAGCAAGACAGCCACAGAGGCACACCTCCACTGGATTTGCCTTTTGAAGTCAGCGTAACATTTTTGCTGCCTATATCTAAGCAAGACTGCAGTAGGAAGAAAGGCAGAAACCTCAGGAATAAGACATCTGGGACCACCTTCTTCATCTGCGTTTACAGTAACCGTCTTTACGCCTTCAAGTCTCACAGTATAACAAATCAAAGCTTCAGAAGGCTCCCTCAACAAGCCCAAGCTTTCAACAAGATCTTGGCAGCAAAATTTCTTTCCAGCAAGCAGAAAGCAATCTAACATTGTCTTGATTACTTTGATTAAGTAGTACACACTGATTTCTTTCTCCTTTCTCTGTTTATGCATAAATTTTTTCCTTTACCTCTCCTTCTGAGTTTTCTTCCCTGGCCAGAAATACATATCTGCTATACAAATCAAATTAATTACTCACTGTGTCATTCTTTTATTGTTCCTGACCTTTTTCTCCCCACATTTTAGCCCTAGTCTGCCCTTATCCTATTCTTTGGATGTCAATCTCTCCTAAGTGCCTACCTTCATGCTAGTTCTGTTCATCTCCACTAAAATAGTATCACATGTTGTCTCCTTCCTCCATTAGCATTTTCTCTTACAGTAATTTCTCTCTTCCCTACTTCCTACCTGCTCAGGTAAATACGTGAAAGATCACACTGGCTGACATTCCATGGGCTGACTCTGCCCACTAGCAAACATCAGAGCAGATTAATCTACTTGTGCCAACAGTTCACTTCAAAACCTCAGAAGGTACTGAGTCACAGATATTGAGTCACTAAGTCAATGATTTTGACAGGAATTTAAGACGCAGATTCACACAAACTATAGGAAATATTGCGGAGGAGTAATGAAAAGGAATATCCTTTTGGAATGAGAAAAAAAAAAGTGTGTCTGAATCTAGCAATTAAGTTGCACAATTAAAACTATAAACATAGCAAACAAAAAGTGAATACGCAAATAATAAAAAGCATTGAAGCTCTTTGAAGTAAGCCACTAGCTGGAACCAATACTTACAAGGTCTTAACACTTGAATGAAGAAAAAGTTGGGAGGGCAAATGAGTGAGGAACAGTCGCCATTTCAATGGCTTAACAATATTATTCCTCCCCTATCCACTTTTCTTCCCAGGCTATGGTATGTCCTGGGAATCCAGAGACACTTGGGTCTCCAGGGCTTTATGTCCCAGCATACTGCCAAGTTAACAAATATTTGCTTACAAGCAAAACCACAAACAAACAAAACAAACTCTTACACAGAACCAAATCTTGGCAACAAATAACTGATATCACTAATTCCAAAACTCTGAAAATTTTAAAATGTCACCAGGCTGGCCTAAAAGGAAATGTTAAGAAGATTGCTTAAAACATCATTTTTAAGCAATCAACAAACCCAGCTTTTCCTCCATCTTGCTGGAATTTTGGAAGCCATCTATTACCAATGATCTATTACTTGCTGATCAAATTTTATGTTGATCTGATCAGATGCTTCCTCCCTCAGTTACACTAGGATTTATTATTACTATTTTAATTTATACTGAAGTCCAAAACTCAGCTTTACTTCTGATGCTGTAGCACCTGCTAACTCACTGTCTACGCTTATGTTTGGCATCAGGCTATTTGAAGTGGTGGATTTATAATGTAAAGCATTGTATCTCTTTGTATCTTTTATTCTTTGCTTCTCACATCTCAGGCAGGCTAGGCCGGACATGTACCCACTAAACTGCATTAAACTACATCAAGATACCCAAGCTTCTCATTAATATTCAAAGTTGAACACGTGTAGGTTTTACTATTACTGTAAATATTTTTCTGTGCCATAATACCTTGAGCACCTTTTGCTGCTTTTCTGTAACAACTTCAAGTCTGCTCAGAACCAGCAACAGGCAGCCCATTACAAACAACACCACAACCACCAGTAAGAGAATCCACTTCTCAGCAGTAACCCCTACAACTTGCTGAGTTCCAATCTAGAATTTAAAACTATCTCTCAACTGAACAGTTACCTACGTCAGATAGAAACACAATTTCTTTTACACAACACTGTTTCTATCTTGTCATAATTTACATAGCTACTAGAAACTAAAAAATGTTGACTCGTATTATCCAAAAATCAACATGGCATATTCTTGGAAATGTCTTAAGTATTAAGCAATTCCAGTTATAAAGACCATTAACTACTAGGAGAAAGCATGAAAGCATTAAGATAAAGTGATAATGTGTTAGATATAAACTCAGATGGCTCATTACAGCGTGCCAAAATGACTGAATTTCAGAAATATTTTAGCCAAAGGCTACACTTTGAATTCCTAAATTTTTATTATCTTTGGAATATGACCAGTTTAGGATTTTCTGTATCCATGTTCAATACATAAGGCAACAGTTTGCTCAACAAAACATCACAGTCCTAAATTCGTAAGAAGTGCACACCATATTATTCTGAAAAGCTACTTTCAAACAAATTTTGATTTCCTATCTGGAAATTATTATTCAGATAATTTTTATTTATATACATATCCAGATAATTTTTATTTATATGCAAATTCGGCACTAGGATATGTAAGACAGTTTTACTAGTTAGTTAGAACATTATCAAAACTATTAATGCATCAAAACATTAACATAATTTGTACATGGAAAAAAAATTAATGCAACTTAGAAATGTGAACAATCTTCACATTAAAGGTGTAAGTATAATTTTGGAGCTAACAGATCTCAAATTGATAATTTATAAATTAAGATGACTGGATAAGACAGCAGTCACAAAAAAGACTGTTTCTCCTAGCAGAAAGTTTACAGTATTTAGATTTCAGAGTTTATAGTCTGAGATTTGAAAGTTTTAAGCATAAAATACAAAACTTAGTAAACAGCCATTTCAATGCCAAGCAAGCAAAAAAAAAAAGACCAAACCAAGCTTATCTTGCTTATCATAGATACATTGAACCAATTTAGCATACACAGATACATAATGTATCTATGGGGAGCATACACTGAGAAATTTATTCCCCCACCAACAGAAGTCACAGGTAGAAAAAGGACTGAAATCAGGCCATATACCCAAGATAGTCTCATTGCTATTCTTTTTCTACATGCAAGCTCTACCAGTTAAGTCCAGAATAACCTATTTACCAGGCAAAACATTAACTATTTACCTTAAAGGTCAGTTTTGATCAGCACACCCAACTGATGCTGTCTGACAGAAATGCACTGTGAAACTAAACAGTCATGACAGGATTTCTGGTGTAGCAGCCTATGAGAGATCGTGTGACTTTGCAAGCTGCACTAATTGTGGTTACACCTACCCTTTCAATTGTTTAAAAGCAATTATTCACGTAGTCTGATGGGAAAAAAAGAAATATCAGGTTTAGCTGTTTCAACATGCTTAACTTTCCAATCAAACAAATTAACAGTGTCTTGCTTTTCAGAGGGGAAAGGTGTCTGTTTTGGTATTCAGAAAATTAACACATGATGAGCATGTATGGTAGTGTTATTTTAGTAAAGCTGGTCAGTTATTCAAAACATGTACATTGTCGCAGAGATTAACATAACAGTTTCAACTTGTGACTAAAGTCCAGTAAGTTTCATGTTTGTATTCCCCACATCATGACTTAATCTCATGAGATACTTTGATTTATGTTTTCGAGATATTAGCTGTTAAAAGGAAAATGCAGCAGCTGTATTCCAACAGCAGGCAAAGATTCTGAAACCAGAATGAAACAAAGATTCACATGAAGAATTTCTACTGTTTATCTGTAGGCAGTTACTGGTGTATCTAATATGAACTCATCAGCTGTGCAAGGAAAAGCAAACCTCCAACTTCTGTGAATAAGTTTGATTGAAATTTAGCATGGCCCCATAAAATTTGTGATAACAAAAATAGTTCTACTGATTTTGAATTCATTTTTAAACTTCAAAAGAAAAAAAGAGGAAATCTTCGAGAGTTTAAAGCCATTTTGCACTTGCTTCCTTGAACTGATAGGAGAGTTAACTTAGCCATACAAAGTTCTTTAGCATGCTTAATTAAAAAAAAAAAAAAAAAAAATCGTTCTTCTGGGATGACTACTAAGGCCTGCCTTTCAGTCTCCTAAACGAGATTTTAGGATTTCACAGTGAATAAAACAAAAACTTTAAAAATAGTTTACAGCACACAAGTAAGATATTTACTCACTAAACAGCTGAATTATTTCCACACGGTTAGAAAAGCCAATAGGAAATACACATGTATTATACAACGTTCTTTTCTTTTACAGAGAGACTGCAGAGGTGGTAAAAGAACACAGGTAGGATTTCCTATGCCACTCCCTAGGAACAAATGTATGCAAGTATTTAAACCGCAGGAAAACCTGCTGCCAGAAGGCAGCATTTCTTTAACTTATTAACTTAAAGAAAAAAAAAGTTTTCAACAGGGGGATACTAACAGCGGTAAAACACGGCGTCACTTACTGACGAGCGAGATTAAAAAGTGCATCTTTCAAACATAACTTTGTTGTGCTACAACTGCCCTAAAGAAGAATAAAAGTAGCAGCAGAAGCCGACTGATGAGTCCAGCCGGGCTCTTCCGGGGAGCCGCTGCCAAACGTCGGGTCCTGGCGGGCACTGCCCTTTACCTTGCGGAGCAATCCGGCGAGGAACGCGGTGTGGAAGTGCGAACAAAGGAAGAAATTCATCCTAAGGTACTTCGCACCCGCCGCGAGCCGCCCCTGCCGGCTCACCCGGGAATGAAGTTTGCAATGGCCCATCAGACGCGCTCAGACACCTTGCCTCGGGGAAAAGCACCACCGCCAGCTCTTTTCCTCTGCCCAACTCAGGCGGAACCTGCCCGCCGAAGTCCTGCTGGCTTTCCGGGGAGCGCNCAGCGCGTCCCGCCGGGGCCCGCAGCACGAGGCTGCCGCTCGCCCGGCGCCTCCGGGTGGCCTCGCCCCCAGCCCCGGCCGCGCCTCGGAGCCTCAACTTCCCAAGGGGTCCGCGCCGCCCGTCCTCCCCCATCTCCAAAACTTCTCCCAACTTTGCGGCCGGCGCAGCGCTCACCTCTGTGCGGCTCGCTGCCTGCGGGGCGAGGGCGCGGGCCGGGGCCAGCCCCGCACGGTGCCCGCCGCGCCGCTCCGCTCCCCCTTTCTTCCCCAGCCACCAGCGCGCCTCGCCGGTGCCTCTCCGCCCCCTGCGGGCCGCGGCGCCCCCCGCCGCCGGATTCCTCCGCGGCGCTGGACGGCCGCCCCTCCGGAACTCGTTTCTGCGGCGCTCGGCTGGAGCGGCGGCAGCCCTCGCACCCCTGCCCGGCCCCGCCGTGGAAGGACGAACGCGGAACGGAACAGCGGGGGAGGGCGAACCACAGCCACAAGCCGTTCTTCCCGGTGGCCCGAGATTGGGGAGACCCCTCACCTCCGCCACGCTAGCCCCGCTCCTGCACGACGGGAGCGGCAGGGAATCGGGTGCCGGTCCAGGGACGCGGGCGACTTCGCGTATGGTCAAGTTCTCCCCCAGAAAGGCTACTCAGAAACTTTCGAAAGCTGCTGCTGGGGATGTCTTACGGGGATGGCAAGAGAGACCGTCAGAGTCCGCGGGAGCACGCGGTCCTCTGCCGTCCGAGGAACAGAGGGTGGCCGGGACGCCAAGTCCCGTGGTGCCCGCACCGCTGGTACCCAGGAGCGCCCGGCCGCTCCCGCACCGCCTCGGCGACCGCTGCCCTGCCCACGGGCGGCCGGGCTGCCGCCCCCGGACCGCGCCGGCTCACGCCTCCCCACCTCGGCTGGGCTGGGCTGGGCTGGGCTGGGCTGGGCTGGGCGAGCCGCCGCTTAACGGCCGGGCGGAGGAGGGAGGTCTCAGTAGAGGCCAAAAGCGACTGGCATCGCCCGCGGCTCCCCGGCACCGCTGTAAGGAGCGGCGCCCTGCTCCGGCGTCAGGAAAAGCAGCGGCAGTGAGGGGGAGTGCGGAGCCGGGGATACGGCCGGGGGAGCGCAGCGGCGACCATCCCGCGGCCCGCGGAGAGGGTATGGGCTACCAGTCCGTACCCTCCAGCGGAAAAGCGCCCTGCCGGATTCATGCTGAAGGGATATCTGGCAGTGTGTCAGCCCTCCGTTAAAGATTAATACTTCGAAACAGTCCTTGAAGGATTCCCCGCTCATTAATAAGTCATCACACTTAATAACGATCAAATGTTTGCCTGGGGAATCCTGTCCCAGCGGACTCACGACGAAGCCGGGTTGCAGGCAGGAGCCGCCAGCGGGGGCGCATTTACCACGCATTAGCCCCGCCACGTCTTTTATTAGCCACATAAATAAATACAGCCAGCGGTGGAGGGAGCCCCTCTTCAACCACAGCCTCAGGCGCCCTCCGCTGCAGGTCAAAAGGAGCCAACCCCGTCAGAAAGCGCTGGCTCTCAGGGTCTCCGCTCCGCAGCGCCCGCGCCCCCTCCCCGGGGCCGGCCCCGCAGCCCCCGGCCCGGGCACGGCTGCCCCGCGGCAGCGGCGGCAGTTCCGCGGCGGGCGGGCAGGGGGCGCCGCGCCACAGCGCACGGGCGGCGGGCACTGCTCCCAGCCCCGGCTCTGCCGAAGGGAGCACAACCCCGCCGGTAGCCCAGCGGCGCCGAGCCCCGCTCCGGCTGCAGGGCTTCGGCTCGGGAAACTTGAAAAAAACTCGCTCTCCCCGTGAAGGGGGCGGTAAAGCTTGGGGCACCTTCAGCTCCAAGGTAGCTTTGCATAGAGTCGATGTGCGGGTATATATATACGTATTGATACATACATAAACATACGCACTCTACACAGTTAAAAACCACGGGTTGAATCGAAGACGCTACTGTTTTCAGTAACGCAAAAAAATTAGAGCACTAGAACTCTCAAAGGAATCATCCCTCTCAGCACCCTGCTGATAATAAACTCATTAAACAAAGAACTCACCAGGCCAGCTGGACTCGGCACTCTTCTCACAAAGTCCGCTCCAGCTCAGTTCATGTCCGCACGCTTCCTCCCCCCGCTTTCTTTTTTGTCCTCTGGAGAAAGCGCGAGCAATGCTCCGGTGCCCACACGCCTCTAGAGCGTGAACCCCGCGGTGGCCCTGGCGCTCAGCGCGGCCCCGGCGCGCAGCCAGCGCGGCGCCCGGCCCCACCGCCACAGCGCGGCATGTCGGCTCCGACCCATCCGCTGCTTGAAACTTGAACGAGGGGGGGGAAGGAAAAATAGACGGGGAGTGGGAGAAGAAGAAGAAAAAAAGAAAAAAACAAAAAAGAAGAAAAAGAAGAAGAAAGACGAGAGGGAGGGAGAGATCCAACTTTCTTAAGACATGTCCAGGCAAAGAACGGGCAGAGTTGAGGAGTTACAGCAGCTGAGAGAGTGAGAGTGGGGACGCTGTGCCGGATCGCCGACTCCTTCCCTCCCTCTCTCCTTCCCCCGCCTCCCTCCCTCCCTCCTTCCTTCCCTCCCTCTCCCAGAAACAAACTGGTCACTAAAAACACCACAGATATTTTTTTGGCCATGCAAGA
>VWZP01008835.1:943635-1028599 GCA_013396995.1 Dicaeum eximium | reverse complement strand
TCCTCTCCTCTTTTCACTTCTATTTTTCCCCCGTCCCTTTCCTTCTTCTTTGTTTTCTTTTCTCTCTTCAAGGATTTCTCAAAGCATAGCAGAAAAAGTGCAGAATGGCAGCTCCTTCTCCAAAATAATGCATCGCAAGCAAGCAAGATGTATTCATAATGTGGCTCTCCCTCATCCAAAGTCAACCCCAACCAATTACTCTTCTTCAATAATGTTCAGGAGATGTTGCTCTACCTAGTGGCAGGGATCAGCTGAAAGAAGTGGCCTCAGAAGGTCTTGAACGGTGTGTTTTATGAAATTTTGTGAAAACTACAGAAAATGCTTTAAAAGTTATTTGCCTGAGCGACATAGTGTAACAGTAAATTTGTAAAGCACTCTGAGGTTCTCACAAGGTAAAATATTTTACCAAACTATTTATCTCTAAGGACCTTAAACTCATGGCCTTCTTCCAAAAGTAAAATTGACTTCTGAAGACATTGGATCATTATTTCCTAAAAGATATACCACTAAAATCTATCAACCAAATGACCATTCAGGATTCTAGGATAGGAAGAGCAGATACAGACTGCAGTATATAAATATTAAGTACATTTCCAAATAGTGCATACATGCAATTTCAGTCTAGGAATGTTCACTTTGAGCAAACCTCTGGAAAGTTTAATGTCAAAATCCTCTGTCCTTATAGATTTCCACCATAGACACAGCTGACTGATTTATTTAGCATCTCATCTTCTTTCTAAAGACCCTAAATGGAATTATACTGAGTCCTTATCCAAGTGCCACTGGGCCAAATGACCTTTTCTTCTGTGAAAACTGCTTCAAAGTGAGTTGCATAAAATAAACTGCATTGAAAATAGCATTCCAGAAAAGGACTAAAAGGGAAACACTTTAGACCATTAGAGCTAAGGGCTAGGAACAAATGTAAGCCACACTTCTACTCCCTATTGTTGCAAATATTTCATAATATTGGAGTATGAAATTTCCTACCTTTCAGATCCATTACCATATTGCGGTTGATTGCTGAGTTAAGGGACGAAAGGTCAGGGCCACAGATTGCTTAAACTTTTGTCTAAACTTTAATTCATAATGCCTGGAGAAGTGGTAGAATTGCAACAACCTCCTGTAAGTTGGACAGGAACATCTGTGAAAAGTATCTGGTAAGGATAACAAAAATTAGAGGCTTCTGATTTGGATCTCCTACTAGACATGCTATGCTGACAGTAAGAACTTTAGAAGAAGAATAAAGGGTTATGCCAGCCCTCATCCAATAGTGGGTAATAGTGCTTAGCACTTCAATAAAGTGTTGGAGCCATGATATCCAGGCAAGTGTATTCATAAGTCTGCTTAATATAGATAGGTTTACCTTCTAAAACAGGTTTCTAATATCTTAAATAATATTGACAAAGCCATTTTGATACTTACTGAATATTCCATTTTCATTTTTTGTTTTCTCTGCCCTTTAATTTTTTTTTTCTTGGAAATAGTGACAATAAACCTGTTATAATTATAATTTACTTTCAGTGTAATGTGAAAGAGTATCTTTGTGATATGTTATCCCAAAGAAAATGCATATATTCTGTTATATTTTGCTAACCTATAGGAAAGGTACTAAAGATGATACTTGAAACCTTGGGTGTCTAGGACACCATCCACATTGCTGAAAATCTTCCAATCTTATAACCATTGTAGCAAATCATGCTTGGTTCTCCCTGTCATCTATTAACATATATCTGTCCTTATCAAATTGCCTAAGATGAAACAAGTTTCAGCTCAGCTGTCAATTAAAAAAAAAAGAGTTATCTGGACTCGACTGTTTTCTTTCAAGAGAAATGTGAGTCCTTCAACTTAGGAATTTCCCAGACACGGAAAGAGAAATTATATTTCCACATAATCATAATCCTAACCATTACCATCCTCTTCTAAGGTGTTATGGCACTAACACTCTTCTCACTAATGTGTCTCAAAACCTAGCCTCACAGATTTTAACTCTTGTTTGCTGTATATTTAACAAAGAGGAGCTGATAGTTAACTGGGTGAGATCGGAAGTAAATACCAAACTCAAGTGCACTCCAGAGAAATTTTCCTGCTCCCAGCCCAAGGTATGCACTTGGGGAATGATATCTGAAGTACTTTGGACTGATTTCTCAGCTCCCATTTTGTTAAAAGGAAGATAATTTTAAATTGTTGTGACTTCAGCTGCATAAAACTTTGAAGATCAAACCTGGCACTTTGAATTGCACCGGCTCAGAGATGGCAAAGGTGAGGATAACTCTCTTGGTTTCTGTGCGGGTAAACCAGTTGCAATTGCTACACGAAGTGCAGCTTCAGAAAAAGCACTTTTGAACACAATAGCAGCCTGTGACTCAGGGGCAATAAAGGGACCATAAACATCGATAGTCTGTGACAGAGGGCAAATACATCTTTTCAGTAAAGGGGTCAGACAGTTTCCAGTGAGTTCTCTGTCAATTAAATATGAGCTGACCTGATTGGTTTTACAGTAAGAACTAAATTCTGTACGGTACAAAAGGCCAGCACAAAACCTGTACTCTATCTGAACTGCATTTATACAGGGAGGAGGAGGCTGTTTGGTAACAGTTCTGTTCTGGTTGTTCACCTTTTCCTCGCCTGGTCTAAGGAAGAACTCCCTAGACCTGAATTAGTTGTGGCCTTTGGAAAGTAAAACAAAACAACTTCCCAAAACTTCGTAATTATCCTTTCCCTGGCTTGGAATCAAGGGTATATATACTCCTTTACCACTCTGCTTTGTTTCCTGTCTAGTAAATGCAGACCTAGGCAATAAAAACTCATTCTGTCTTTCTGGCTGTTCTTGTCTACTCTTTGAAAACTTGAGTTGAACTACAAATGTCCACTTCCCTCCCTTTCCCCCCATCTGCCATTTACAGGGAGGGAAGGGGGCAAGTTCTATGAAATACACATTTGAGAGAGTGCTGATATTTTACCTGAACCAAACCTTTTCAAAACTCCTGAAAATCTTTAGGACTACCTTAGCATACATCTCTTTATCTGACAGAATTTGAGCAAGGATATTTAACTTTTCATATTTTAATTATTTTTATTGACTTTCTTTTACCCTAGAGAATTATTACTGTGTAAAATATCACTGACTATGTGATTAGGTATTCTTTCACAGGTTCAAGACTTCCAAGGCAGCAATGTCAAAATAGTAGTCATATATCAGCTTTGCTATAATGAAATGCTAAACAATCTCAGCTACTTGACAATCTATTGTGTGCCCTGTGAACCTAAAGTGGAGTTTACTGAGGCAACTCAATCATTAAACCTATAAGCTACAACTATTTGTGGATATGTGTTAAATACAGACATATGCAGTAATAAAGAAAACCTGGAGCATTGCTACAGAGAAAAAAAAATAAACTTAAAACATAATTTTATGTTTCTAAGTTCTAGTTCTTCAGGTACTAGTAGGGTGAGGACATCCAGACATTCCAATAGTAATTTTCTGAGCCTTTAAATTGGCAGCGACAGCTGATCTGTTACATGATGATTTTTCATTTTTGCTCTTTTAGCAGAAGGAAGGAGAAAAATATTCTTTAAACAGAAGTGAGTAGGCAGCCTCATATTTACAACATTTTGGTCTTACAGATTACCTTTGTTTATGTCAACTTTTGAGAAACATTTTAACACCACTTCAGAAACAAGCCCCTTTTCCACATCACAATTTTCTTCACCAACCTATGTTCACAAATAATTTTAAAGATCACATAATGTAAGTTTGCTTTTATGACATTTATTATACTCTATATGGAACAGAACCAACTGCACTGTTATGGACAGTACTGGTGTGTTTTGATTAAAGGTTTGGGTAGAATTTAGGGTAATGGTTTGTGCTAGTTCATCCCAAACAAAAGTGAACTTATCTGCAGTATTCTCTGGGGTGGAAAGATGATGGAGATCTGCAGGGATTTTTGTGTTGTCGGGCTCAGCAAGATAGGTTAAGTCTGCTTCTCCATTAGATGTTACCTTCCTCCTGAGTGGTGCTTGGACTGCTCTATAGAGCTCAAATCCACCAAGCTCAAGGCAGAAGTGCATTGGTTCAGAGTCTCATGCCTACAACACATGTAACTACTGAGTTTAGATTTAAATAATTATAGGACAATTAAAATGTTTGAAAATATCAGAAAAGGGCTAGGCTATAACAGTCATCAATTTTCAAATTATTAAGTCATTACATTTCAAATTATTTTTTAGCTTAGGCTGGTATTTTTTATTTTATCAAGCACAGGCTTAACTCTAAAGTAAGGAAAGGGATTTTCAGACTCACCAGTCCAGAGCTGACATGACTGGCACCTTCTAGGACAAAAAGAGATTAAAGAAATCTGCTCTCCACTGGATCTTAAATATCCTGTTTTCTTGAGCTGGTTCTTCATCTCTTTTAGAGCTTTCAAGAGCTTTCAAAACTAAAAAAAAGTTGAAGTCCAAATAGTGCTTATAGGACATAGTGCTAAAAATAGTAATAATTTGAATTCCTTGGTTTTGAGTAGTTGGAATTATTGTCCAGGGTTCACTAAACCCAGAGCTGATGTGAGATCACAAAATTGAAGTTGTAAGAGCTCTGCTGACATTAGTATTTTGTAGGATTGAATGAAGTAAAAGAAGGACTGTTGTTCAAGTGCTGTGTTCTGTTTTGTTCTAAGGTACTGCTCCTTTTGATTCTAAAATTGGTCCTAAATTCAAAATTAGAGTGTGAAGAACTACGGAGAAAAGTAGAGAGACAAAGTGACTGTGGTGCTCATAAACATCTGAAATAAGTCTGGACTCTGCATAAACAATGGATTTATCTAATGTTCCTTGGTTGGTAGGATGGTTTTAATTTAGCATAGGATGATTAGTTGTGGAATGTAATACTCTGAATGTCTTCAAAATTCTCCAGGTTATAAGAAAAAGGAAAGGCATAGCTTTCTACTGAGACCAAGTCATCATGTCTCTTATTTTGGTCATTGGTCCTTTTTAATAGACTAGGTCTAGACTTACAGCTTATAAATCTATAGCTTTAAAATATATAGCATGTAAGTCTAGAACTCAATCGGCTTCAGTTTCCTGTATGTCTCAAGGAGATTTTAATTGTGCTGGCATTTACCATGCCATAAACTTCATGTTTATTTAAGACTAGATAGCTTATTCATCCAGAGTTACTTAATCTTAGGTTAAGGTTTGCTTTAGGATTTGCAAATCCAAATAGTTAAAAACCTGGATGACTTCAGAATTTTGAAAAGCTGATAGGTAGAAAGATAGCTGTTTGCCATTGTCACTAAGGCTCAATGTTTTTTTCCACAGAATAGAATATTAAATGTGATTCTTCTGCTACAATTAATCTGGACATACAGCTAAGAGCTCTTTGATTTCATCAAGATTAAGATTCCAGGTCTTTACTGGTGGTTTTTATCCCATTTTACTAATATTAGGATTTATTTATGATTAAGCCTTGTGTACATGTAACCAGCTGATAGAGTTCAGTGTCTTTGGGAATATTATTTCATCCAGTGTAAGAGAGGACTCTCCTAACACATTCCCATTCCACATGATATCCTATCTACTACAAACTGAGTTGTCTGGTCCAAAAAGAGTGTATGTGTGGAAAAACCCTTTCTTCCTTTGCTTACATGGTGTTCTTCTCTGTGGTATTAATCAAAATCCAACTTAAATAAATGAAAATAATCTGAGTTCAATGAAAGGCTATTGGATCTTGGAAGTGTCTGAATATTTAAGGAACAAAAAGAAGGGGCTCAGCATGACAAACCCCCTTTCCTTTTAGCTGTCTGGTTCAAGCACAGTGTCATAGCAAGGAGATGAGAGTCTCTGCTCTAAGGACAGTTTATCAAAAGGATAGGCAGTTATCCATCGTGAGTCATGGAAAGAATAATGGCTTCAGGAATACTAGGGGGTGGTTCTTTACTTCTTGAAACATTGCTTCTCCAGCTGAATTTAATCCAGCATGTGAAACAAGAACCTCTCCTGGAAGAGCACAGTGGGCAGAGAAAGAATATTTTATTAACTCTTTTTTATTTGTTTTCTGTCTTGCCTAGGCACCATTAAGTCAACTACTCTATTTTAAAAGCTAATAAAATCTACTTTTCCTGTATTTGAAGGTAATTTACTATCCTTTTTTGGCAGCTCTGTGTAAGAAAAAGGTCTTAGTCTATCCACTCTACCTGACTTGGCTTTCCACCACAATTCTTGTTATAGAGCAGTGTAATTTCTTTTTTGGTATATGCAAAGGAATCTTGTTGCCAAATCAAAATTTCCAAATAAAAGGATTAATATGTATATTCCATATAAAAATTATCTATTGTCTCATATGCTCTGTATTACTGAATAGGACTTGAGAACCTGTTTTTTTCTCTTATTTTTCAGCATACATTAACTTTCTGTCTATCGTTCATAAACAAAAAGAATATGATTTTCTGCCTTCTCTACTCTTTCTTTCTTTTTTTTTAAAAGTCCTGTATTTTAAATAGCTAAGTCATTAAAAGAATGTCCAAGATCAATATAACACATCATCTTCCATAATAAATCTATGCCATATTTAAGTTCTAGTTTATACTATCTCTAGTACTCGATACTATCTTTAGTTCTCTTATAGTACATCAGATAGGTTATTACTACTTAAATTATCTAAATAATGAACACCATAGATATGTTCATTCAGCCCAATATTGTATCACTTTGAATGCACAGAAAAATTCCCTCATAGAAATGGGATCACATAAAGGGCAATGGCTGTTAAATAAATGCATATATCAAAATAGGATCTAAGAATCAATATCATTTTCACATCCTAAGTGTATATAAGTGTGTCAGTCACAAGAAATAGATTGTGTCCCTTTCTGTTTGTAATTGCAGCATCATTGCTTACCCACAGCGAGTTATAGAGCATGCCTTCAGGCATGAATTGCCCTTAAAATAAAATTATACTGTACTATTGTTTTATATTGACAATCTTTATAAAGCTAGTGTCTTGGAAGCTGAAGCTATGTAATAAAACTTGCATGCCACCTAAACACAACTCCTAAGCAGTTTCTTTAAGTTCAGAAAAAAATTGTCCTTGTTTTAGTTCAAACTACAGGGAAAGATATATCTGCCAAGAGGGTCTTACATAGGGAGCAGAAAGAAGAAAGTAGATTGGTGAGGTAGACTGGGTAGAGTTCAACAGATGAGTTTCACTAGAGAGAGAGAGAAGGAAATATTTTCATTTTCAGTAAAGGTGCTGTGTGAGCTACAAATCTGGCATTCAGTTAAGATGTTTGAACTTACCCTTGTACCAAGGAATTTTTGCAGGTTTCATGCAGATTTTTCCACTAGCCAATGTAGTTAGGTCTATTTGTACCTTGAAAGCAGATGCAACCAGTAATAAATTCTTGTGGTGATTCATTTGTCTGTATGCATCTTGCACAGACGGAGTTTTTTCAGACCTGTGGAAGCAATATAAGATATATTATTCAAGGCTGATGAGTCAAATACTCTACCAGACCTATCACAATATTCAAAATAAATCACAGTGCTGCCACGCTGCCCAAAATCTGGAATAATAAGTACTTCAACACGTATTTTATCCAACAGGAGCTGATTAATTAATAATCATAAGAACATATATTTCACTTAATCAAGACCAGTCCAGTAAAGCAGAGTAATAAGAAAAAGATGTGTTTAAATTTGGCATTTTCAAGGCACTGTATCAAATAAAATTATTTTGAAGAAAACTCATACCTAAACCTGTTTTTCATTTCTTGGCATTGTATTTTCTCTTTTCTCTTCCCCTCCCCTCTTTCCTTTTTTACAGGTTTTAAGGATATTTCTGCTAATCCTGTCTATCTCAACTTTTCTGTGTACTTATCATCTTATAACTGTAACAGGAATCTGAGTACATGACCGAAGGCTGGCTTTGATGATAACTCCTTCTCTGCTCTCAAGTTATTGACTTTTCTTCCTGCTTAGTTTTCTTTCCTATTCCTGTTACCACCATAAGTGTTCAGGAATAGGACACTCCATTGCACTTTCATTTGAATTTTTTCTGAAAATCTAACTGAGATCAGCAAAATATCTTATCAAGTGCTTCCTCAATATAAATAAGAGGCCTTTCAGTTTCAGGAGGTGCTGGTTTTGAAACTTCCTACAAATGCACTGAATTCTGATTTTTTTTAGCATTTTTTGTGCTGTAAAGCCGATCACTTTCATTTTTATACATTATATTATCAAGACACTCTTCAAATGAAACAATTTTAAGGATTACATGTGTTGAGCTAGAAGCATTTTTACAGTAGCATTTTTAATTGGTGACCCAAAGAAAACCATAGAAAATAAATGCAAGAATTTGTCATCACCTTTACTTTCCTGTCAGGGTTGAAGTATGTCAGGAAATCAAAAGCAGTTGAGTGATTATTTGTCATGAAATCACTACCACAATGCTCTCATAGTCCTTTGCAAAATGAAAGTAAAAAGCAGACTGGAAAAATACTTGCTACTTTCCCAGCAATGGAATAAGTTTGTTTATTCAGTGAGTAACTATGTTTGTGCTGGCAAGAGATAAGTTTTTTACAGAACTACTTGAAATATTCTGGCTATCTTCTTATTTCATTACCAGAGGCAGTAGGCAGAAACTACATTATGTGAAACTATATTGCTGCCTTCTTGTCTTCAAGTCTTCTCATCTTGCATGATTTAAACAGTAAAATACATTGTTAAACTGCTTAGTCTGTGTGGTGACAAGGGCTGTACAACTATCTAACTGCAGAAATAAAAGTACTTATTAAAATTTTGTTTAGTTCTGTCCTTCTGTCTGATGAAAAGGTTTTCAATCAGGCAGGCTCATTGAAAAAAGATTACACATAATTAAATTTCAGTGGCTATAACAGAGCACTACTTGATTGTATTATGTTAACTGCATTTGTAAAATATGTTATGAAGATTTTGTGCTTTTTTAATATTTGGCAACACTGACTTCTCTCTTCAGTTTTGATTAAAATATTTTGCTAGAGCATCTTCACACACAGTGGACTGTATTTCTTATTTTGTATTTATTCCAATTCTGTTCTAATTGCAAACATCACTGCACAGAAGAATAAAAGCTCTGATCGTGAAAGAGTTTTCTGCATTTTGATGAAATATCAAATATAGAAGTTAAATTAAACAATCAAACATCATTCAGGAGTTTACAGTTTAGTGGGAAAAAATAATTAATTACAGAGTAAAAAGGCTATCTGAGATGAAGGATACTCCAGGGAGTGAGACTGGAATTTTTACAGCCAAGTCATTGGCTTGAATGCAGAGTGGAGACTGAATATACTGACCTTTTGATATCCCTGGCTGCAAAGAATTTTTTTGTGAATTAATCTAGTTTTTTTGTAGATGTGTGTTTAGAATGAAAAAAAAGAGGTTTTATACATGTTTAAAATTTCAGAAGATGAAAAGGGATACTTCTAGAGACTTTATCATAAGACTAGCATTTTTGCTGAAAATACAGATAAGTGGGGAACAGCAATAGGGTGAAGCCTGTACTGCCATGCCTCTGTGCTGCTTTGGACGTCAAGGACTTGAGTTTTTCAGACTATTTGCAGATCAATTACAGACAATAATCCTTTCTTGAAGCTACCTGGTTGAATGTAAGGAGAAATTCTGTATCTATTACTGAACAATTCTCCTTCCATGAGAAAAATCCACTTGCAGAATTGGACCCTAAATAAAATTCAAGATCAAAAAATGTTTACCATGGTATTAAACAATAGAAAAATCAATACTGTTTCTTGATTAAAGTAAATTCAGGAAAAATGTCACATACAAGCCTAAGGAAATGTTTCATTATTTATTTGTTAAGATCAGGTCTATCAGATTTCCAGTAGTGAATTATTTAAAAAAAAAAAAAAAAGAATTAGCCAATGACTGAGCTTTATTTAACTTCCTTTTCTGTTTGGTTAAGATCTTGAAATATTTCTGTAAGCTGGTCTATGTAATATGGTCTAGCCTAAGCGAGACTTCCACAGTTTATTTGTGTATGCAGTTCATTCTGTTATTAAATAAATTTTTTGTTTGGCTTCTTAATACCATGATGACCCTTTCACTAGTTAATATATATCCTGACACAATAGCAGAAAGACACACATAAGTGTGCTCCTCCTTGAAGTTCAAGTGTCAGGAATGACTTTTTTAAAAAAAAAAAAAACCTCTTGCTTTTTTAAATTATTTCCCCTCCACCCCAGAAACTGCATGAGGGATGTCTGTCCTTTGAAATATTTTTCATTGTTGTTGTGCTGCATTGCATTTCCAGATGACAATATGAGAGTGTTTGTAAAAGCAACAATATATTACATAGAATTTGCAATTGGTCCTCATCCTAAAGTGCTAAAAAGAGATCCCTCCATGATTTCCTCCATGTTTCTACCATCAAGGTGAAGAAATTACTTAAAGGAGAGGAACCGTGAGAAAGACATCACCAGTGAGGAAAGCTTTGCAACTAATTCCAGAATATAAATGGGTTTTCTTCATGCCAGGGAATGCAGGAAACAAGGACAAGGATTCACTGGTACCACTGTAATGCTCATTGGCCTCATAGGAAAAGTATTTATGGATAAGGATTAAAGGGTCAGCTTGGGTGTGTCTATTGGCCTGGGTGTGTCCATTAAGAAATGGATGGTTTGCTCTGTGTCAGCAGTTTTCCTTTGGCTCTTCTAATCACAACTGGCTTGATACATTCTGTTTGCTGTGGCAAGATTTTTTTTTGGATGTGAGCAATCTGAACAAGAAGACCCTCAATTTCTTGAGAAGCTCAGTTCCCACTGCTTTATTTAATTCTCTCTCATCACATTGTTTTTCCTGCATCTGTGGCCATGAAACACAGCTCTTCATTGCTCCCTGAACACAGATGAAACTACTGTCTGAGCATGATACAAGAGTCCTGAATGTTTTTAGGGAGCATGTGGGATAGAAGGTTACCTGGGCCAGGGAAAACCACAATTTGGGTATTTTCTTTATCTAACTATAAATAGTTAGATTTAAGAATGAAAATTTTAAATTCATTGGATAATTAGATAAAATAAATGCAATTCAGTAGCATACAATCTGATGCTATTGGCATTTTAGCTTTGCAGCTTTTCTTCTGCATTTCTTTTGTAGAAGCAAAGTAAAAAGTGTAGCAAAGCTACCCTTCTAGTAAAAGTCCTTTCAGCATGGAACAGTCCTACATCATTGATCTCTCTCCAAATCCAGAGCTAAGAGTCCATGTAACTACCATTTTACATATCATGTAACCATTGTTTGCTCCACAACTTCAATGTGTTTATTTTTGCAACAACACTTTGTGGTTAGAAGATTTTAGCATATTCATTTTGTGAGGAAGAGAAACACAAAGAAGACCTTTTATTAGCATGCCCAGGTCCCATATTACAATTACTTCAATGCCAAAATGTCACTGCATACTATTGGTATTCAAGCACCTCAGGGCCATATCCTAAATTATTAGTTGTGAAATATTGAGATACCAAAAATAACTCAGGAAAGTCAGAACAACAATAATTAACATTTATAGGAGACAACATTGGAACCAACTACATGTTCCTATAATTTTTTATGTAAGAGTGAAGATGGTGAATGACTTCTAATAAAAATGTTTTCTCTCATGCTTTGGAAAAGCATACAACCATCATTTAGGAAAGTAATGTGCTATTGCAGTGTAATAACATCATTTATTGCTGATGGTTTATGGTTTGGGGACTGGAGTCTTAAAGGGTGAGATAATTAAAAAAAAAATCAAAGAATGAAGAGCAAAAATCAAAAATTTTCTGCCTTCTCAGTACGTATACCTCAATATATGGCTACTCAAGACTTACTCTTTATTAATCCCTAGGGAATATTTTAGATTCCATGAAAATTTTCTCAAACCAAGGACTTAAAAAAATCTTGCAGTCTTGCAGGTTGATAAATCTTGGCTTTACTATAAAAGACCTTGAAGAGATCTAGCAGATAAAGTGTTCTTAACATAAATATATATAGTAAATAAACAGGCTACATCAGCAAGCAAGTGCAATTTCCTATGTGCTGCTTTCTAGCATGCTCTTATCTAAGATACTAGGAATTGTTGTCAAAAGGTACCATAGCAAGTGAAGCATTTACCTTGTTTAAAAGGTTAATGCAAATGGTGAGCTGCCCCTGAACTCATCCATACACATATGTCATTTGTATTCTACTGTAAACATACTTACAGATTGCAGGGATAATGTTAAAAATACTAGACTGAAATTAATGTGGTTCTTATGAGTCTGTAGGCAGGTTGAAATTAGTGCCTTTTCAGACTGTTAAATAATCATTGTTTGAATGAAGGAAGAAAGAAAGAAAAAGAAAGAAAGAAAAAGAAAGAAAGAAAAAGAAAGAAAGAAAGAAAGAAAGAAAGAAAGAAAGAAAGAAAGAAAGAAAGAAAGAAAGAAAGAAAGAAAGAAAGAAAGAAAGAAAGAAAGAAAGAAAGAAAGAAAGAAAGAAAGAAAGAAAGAAAGAAAGAAAGAAAGAAAGAAAGAAAGATAGATTTTCTGGGAAACTATGAAATTTATGACTGTTCTATTTAATATCAAAATACCACTTCTGCCTTAAAGAAATTCCCAAGATAGACTGTCAGGAGAAATATCTTTATGTGCTTACCTTATATTAATATTCTTCCAAGATATTTCTGCTGTCACAGAATGACACACAGCCTCTGAGTGGTTGGAAGGGGATGTGAAATCACCTAGTCTAACCCTCCTGGTCAGGCAGGGTCAGCTACAGCTGACTGTCCAGCACTGTGTGCAGTTCAGTTTTGAATATCTGCAACAATGGAGGTTCCATGACCTCCTTGGGCAATCTGTGCCAGTGTTTGACAATTCCCACAGTAAAAAAGTGTTTCTTGTTTTCAGAGAGCACTTCAGGTGTCTACTTTGTGCCCACTACCTTTTGTTCTTTCACTAGGCATCCCTGAGAGGAGTTAGGCTCCCTCATCTTCTTTCCCTCACAAATGATATTTATGGACATTGGTAAGATAACCCCTGAGCCATCTCTTCTCCAGGCAGAGCAGTCCCAGCTCTCAGCCTCTCCTCACGTGAGGAGTGACTGGGTCATTAATGAACTTGTTAAAGAGCAATGGCCCCCGTATCAGCCTCTCAGGTATATCCTGACTGGCCTCCAGCTGCACTTTGTACCACTGCTCACAACCCTCTGGGCCCACCTGTTCAGCTGTTACCTGATATTAATTATTTTAATTCATTCCAATTAGTTCTTCCTTTGGCATCTCTATTGTTCCCAGTTAGACCACAGGCTACTGGGCCAGATGGATTCATTAAGACCATTCTTATATTCTTCTGTTAGTAACTAAGGTGGAAAGAGATGGTTCTTAAATCAGATAGTCCCAAGATCATCTACCCTCCCAAACATCCCCCAAGGCCTGCAAAGCAAGAACTGCCATGAAGGGATTTTCTGTAATCATATTCCAAACACATAATGAGAACCATTTGGACCAATGTGCCCTTTCTTTGATACTAAAAAGATGGGAAAGTAATAAAGCTGTGATGTTTTGGATTCCCTGACCAAAAAACCCCAAAACCAAAATAACCTAAAACAAAAACAAACCGTCCCCACCAAAACCAAAACCCAACACCCCCACCCCAATCTCATTAATATCCAGTTGTTTATTTAACTTTTATGCTGAGCAATTTTGTCCTTTAAATGTCCTTGAAAATTCTAATCCATGACTAAATTGATAGGAATAAATGTGTGTTCTTCTGAATGACCTTCTTTACCAGAATTTTCTGTAAATTACATAAGGAATAAATTAGTACAAAATTTCTTATTTAGCTTCAACCTCTGCATGTGTTGTATTGAATCAGTATGAACATCAATGATCACGTCACATACCATTCTATTGGTCTTTGAGGCATAAAAAGAAAAGACAGAACATTTAAAAATATATTATAAAAATAATACATCTGAAGGAACAAGCAGCTTTGATCCTCGCATCTAATTAATTGCACATTTAGGCTAGATTTAGCTCATACAAATGTGGGATAGTTACTTCACTGTAAATGATTAATAACAATGGATGAACAGTTTGTTTTTTTCTTCATCCCTTCCAAATGCAAAACCAGACACCTACAGTTCAAGCATGAGGAAAGAGGCTAAATGTCTGACCCCTTTGCAGCTGTTTATGCTATGTGAGGTCTGAGAAGCACTCTTACAAAGGTTTTTCAGTAATTCAGCTCACAAGCAGACAGAACATACATGAGCATATATTCCCTGAGCATCGTGTACCAGCCAGCATAGATGCTCTCATACCAATCAGTAAAATGTGCAGAGCGATAATTTCTAATAGCTGGTACTCCAAGACCCATTTATCATTCTTTACACCTATACAGCAATTGATTTATATTGCCAGTTCCCCTGGGATATGCGAACACCTTGGGGACAAATGGAATATTATTTAGAATCATGAGGCATGTCACATGCTTCTTTAATCAAGGTATAAAAGGAAGTATACAACAAACCTACTTTTCTAATGAAATTTTCTGGTAACCAAATGCTTTGACTTCTTTCACTGTTTCCAAAATTCAGTGGTTCAGAACTAAAGTTTTAAAGTTATTCTTCACAATATAGCCTGTGATGTTTACAATACCATTCATGCATAATATACAATGTTTTTTCAATTACTCTTTGACATAATCCCGCCAAACACAATAGATATTAATCATAGTCAATGAGTGAAGTTTACTTTCAGTGCAGTAACTCATTGATTTGGCAGAGCATGATTTCACAGTGAATGAATAACTTAGTATCTGCTGATTTATGCTCTCGGTATGTTTGTGTGTATGCATCTATAGAACATACAATCCTTTTTTACCTGCAGATACTTTGCAGTTTCTCTGGACAGCAGGTGTTGAGAAAGTGAAAGGTGTGTATTTTCCCAGCAGGGATCAAAGTAGAAAAATAGCACAACTTAGATAACCTTTCCACTAGGCTTCCTCCAGGGTGGAATTCCCATTTAAACATCTTTCCCAGAGCTGCATTTCCTCCATCTCTGTGCTTTACTCTTTCTACACCAATAGCTGTAAGTAGGAGGTGCAGTGAAAGGTGAAACCAAAATGTTTTGATGCTGGAGGCTTTGATCATTCCTGCTCTTTTAGGATCCCTTGTATCTGAAGCCCTCAATCAGGTTCTGAGAAACTTCTGGGAGGAAGGATCATCTTAAAGAGTTTTCATTCCTTTTTTTGTTTCTGCAGTTTTTCCCACAGAAGGGCGTATTCAGATTCCTAAAGAAGGCTTTGAAAAGGATCCAAAGAGGCAATCACATGCATGTGCAACTATTTTTTCATCAGGCAAGAATATATGGAATGTGAATGGAGTTTCAGCGTAGCTCTGCGAATGTGAGTATCAATTGAAACCGGGTAGGCAAATTCCATTAAGTTCTAGGTAAATTAATGTGCATATAGCCAGTGAATTACTAACTTCATGTAATTGAAAGCAGGAAAACCTGTCTGCATTCAGTTGTTAATATGAAGTTTAATTAGAAGGAAGATCTTTAAGGGTGAAAAGTCTCACTGACTGAAGAGAAGCACAGACTTCACAGTATCTTGAGAACATGATTCTAACAAGTACAGGACTTTTGAAGAGAAAATGAATGTTAGAAAAATGAATGTTTCTCTTGTACAAATACTAAGATCTTTAGACTTTCAATCAATAGTTTAATTCTAAGTAGGAATAAATAATTCCCAAAGACTAGACAATATATTCTTTCTCCTCAGGTAAAAAGGTGTAGTTGAAATCCAAGTAACTTATTAAGTCTTCAAAATACAAATTCGCTCAAACAGATCTGATTTTCACATTTAAAAGAACTAGTAGATACAACAGCATTTGCTCTTAATTACTGCCTGGTGTTTATTATTATCCTTCTGTTTAAAATAAATTCAAATCATCCAGCAAGATGCAAAAAAGCACCATGTGACTGAAGTGCCTATTGTGAATAGTATGAGAAGACTGACCAAGCAGACTTGTAAACAGCATTCTGCTTAGGTCAACTGTTTTCAGGCTACAGATCCACACACTGTTCCTCTAAATAAGGGATACAGTTGCAGAAGTTATGTTTGATATTGGATAACAGAAAAGAAAAGCAATGATGCATTCATTGGATACATCCTTTGCTGTGAAAAAAACAGTCTTTTGTAGCAATTATGTACTGCTCTGCAGTTACTTTAAGATAAGAAGTCCCCAAAGTTATCTTCTGTATTCTTTTTTTTTAGTTTAATTTCCATCTTTACATTCTAGGACTGCCCTATCTGCCTGTATTAAGACTTATGTGGATTGGCTTAACCCTTTTAGAAATTTGATTAATTCATTCTCATTACTTGAATTTAACTTTGAAACAGAGAGCTTCCAATAGTGCATAGAAAGTATATGGATAGACAGAGCAACTCACAAGAGAAAAAAACATGCCCTGTTTATATGCTTCTGTCTAAAGAAAATAACATGCATTGAACATTTAGAAAAGTAGACTAAAGTTATTGTTGTTCAAAGGATGTTTACTGGGTGTAGTTTGTAGGACTGTAAGTGGAGCGTGACCCATTTGTGTTTGCTTGACTTTTCTCAATGTACTGTGACCCAGCATTGTTGGGTTTGTTGTATCTTTACTTAAACTTTGTTCCTCTGTGAGGAGCTGTGGCTTCTGTATTTTTCAGCATCACTGTACCCCATGGGTGACATTTCCTTTGATCCTTAAAATGCAATATTTCAGATGCTATACCAAACCTCCGAAGAGTAACTTGCTAAGGAAAATAGAGCTGTATTTTCCTGAAGGAACTGAAGCTACATCAGGTTGAATTTCACCCTGTAGATTATTTAAGCACAGTATGATGTTATACAAACTAAAAACAGAGGGCAAATTCCTGTCTGCTATTGAAGAGATGTCACTGAGGGGGGAGGAAAAAAAAAGCAAATAACTCCCATTCCTTTCCACTGATGTCTTAAGGGCGAAGGTTTAATTGTGCTGAACTGCAGAATAAAATTAATTTCAAAGAGAAGGGACATACCAATAACTTGGCCCTCATTTTGTACCTCAGGTTTATAAAATCAAGTGTTTACAGTCTTTGGTTTCACCTTGTTTACAGAAGGTTTAATAAGGGATTTTTTTGTTTGCTTCTGTGTTTTGTTTTGTTTTGTTTCCCAGTTTCAACTGATTGTAGATGACCTTTCTCTACTTTTTCTTTATGTTCAAATGTCTAAACTTTGTGGCATAATGTGGCTTTACATTAGAGATTTTTAGAATAAAGTTTTCATTTAATGGGTATTTTGTAAAGGCTGTGTGTCATCTGGGTCTGTCTTCCATTCTTTTTATCTGTACTCTTTCCAGTGCTCAAGATCTCCCACATTTGCCATGGTGATCTCCTCAAACTGCAGTGAGTAAAGAAAGGATCAATGTGTGGTAGCAGAACTTCAGAGACAATGTCTCTCTACAATGGGTCTGAGTGGGAACCTGCTTCTTTATGTCCTGAATTGTCTGGGGACATCTGAAGAGAAAAGAAATAGAACTATTAGAAAACTGGAGAAGCACATCTTAGTCCTACTTCATATTCTTCAGCGTCTGAGCTGCATGAAAAGCCACAGAGACCTGTGAGAGGCTGCCTGGGTGAAGTACTTCAAAATTGGGATTACTGCTCTGTCCCCTGCCCACCTTTGAAATACCCAGTCTAATTTATAGTCTTCGTTTTCCAGTATACTTCCACCTGTTGCTATCATTTGTCTGTTGTTATCAAACCATGCTATTCCTCAGCATGAGAAGTGAAGTGAGTTATCTGCTTTGTAACTTTTAGTTGTATCTCCTCCTCTTCTAGTTGATATTTGATTACCAGAAACACTTTATGCATATTTTTTACTGTATAAATATATCTTCATATATGTGTATATTTAAGTAAAGAGCTATATAGATATACAAATATTTGTATATTTCTTTTTGTTCAGAAAGTGAACACTAGTGAAATTTTTTACAGTAAATAAAATGCATCATGATGAAAAGATGTAAGTAATGTTCTTTATATTTCCAGAGACATCTCTAAAACTTGAATAAAAGGTTAGTTAAACAAGACAACAAATCCAAGAGTTTGAGTCTCTGCTTAGTAGAAACATTGGTTATAGAAGAAATTAGCAAAACCTGGGAAGTCCAGGACTTACAAGTCTGATTAACCTGTAAGTATGGTTGTAGGGATTAAGAGCAGGTTAATTACTACTCAATTGTAAAATGAAAGATATCTCCTTTTTCATCAGCTTCTTTCTCTGGGGAAGAACATTTCTTCATCCTTTCTAACCTGATTTTTAGGTTTTCAAGTTCCCTGCTATCATTCTGCCCCGCCTTCTAAAAGGGTAGGTTGTAAGAGTTCACATCCTCATCTACGTCTTACTATTTTAAAAGCTGCTCTTTTCCACTAGAAAACACTGTGATATACTGCAAAAAAAGGACATTTCAATTTTTTTTCTCCCTTGTTTTTGTAACTATCTTTAGCCATCAAAATTCAATCTTCCAATAGTCCCTGTCAAAAACAGTGCCCTGAGCATGTACAAGCACTGAATGAAAGACTGTCCTAACAAATGCTTTTAGACAGAGCTCTGGATCATTTTTTCACAGTAGCTTTTTAATTCAATTATGAAGTTGCATCTTCCAGTTAGCAAGAAGGAGATGTGATTTGTCTGATGGTGATAATATTGTTAAAGAAAGGCCTTTTAGAAACTGAAGAAGGGGTTTGAAATAATTCTTTTGTTTTAAGCAGCAACACTATGTAATGCAGTGCTACATTTGTAACTGAAGAATGTTTTTACCAGGCTTTTCCTTTCCATCTCTCAGCATTTTGCTATTTAATGTAAGGATGAACTGATACAATACAGTTATTTTATGTTTAGAATAAGAACGATAAATGTTGTATGCAAATTTTTCAGACATCTCTTTCTAGCTCAACAAACTTTAATCACCCCCTTTTTCTTCCCCTTTCGAGTCTGTGTTCATCTTTTCAGCTTATGCATACAATTCATATTTGAATACAGCAAGGAAAGCAAGTTCATTCTTGGTTCATACCTTCACTTCCCCCACTAACCCTTCATGTAGTTGTATATTATTAAGTCTGTTCTCATTAAGTCTTTTTTTTCCAGTCTTATATATCCTGCTCTCGCTGACTTTAGATGAGGTGTAAACAAAGTCTTGCAAAATGTGATTATTACCTTTCCAGGTTTAAATATTAAGTTCATTCACATCCTGCAACAACACATAGTGCCCAAACATAAATGAATGGATAAAGAGAAGGCTGGGCAGATAGGCAGGCCAAAGATATATAAAACACAGATTGTAGGAAAAGAAATGGGAAAGACAACTCCCCCTGCACAAAAAAATAAAACCAAGGGGAAAAAAAACTAAAACAAAACAAAAAAAATGAAACAAAAAAATCCAACAAAACCAACCCAAGAAACAACACAGAAAAATCCCACAAACCAAACAAAAACCCCTGAGCAATCAACGCAAATCCAAACATACTTCAAATGTCAATCAAGGCAGCTCCAAATTAATGTTTCTCCATTGATAGCCACTTATAGCAACCGAGGATCTGGGCCTGTCTCAACCCTATATGCAAAGGTGTAACAGTAGCTGGATTGAAACCCATTGTGTATTTAGTTTGTTTAGCTTGCTGTGATCTACAAAAATGGAAAGGTCTATTGTACAACATCCTCCAGAACTCCAGCAGGTGACATCCCCAGCAGCTGGTCACCTCCTCCTCTGCTGGCTAACAGCAGGATGTTTCTACACCACTGTGCCATGCTGTATGGAAGATATGCCAGTTAACTTCACAAAAACAGTGCCTCCCATAGCCAGGTTAAGATGCTACACTAGGCTGAGAGATCACAGGATGAAATTGCCCTGCATTGGAGATCATAGAGTAGAATCAGAGTCGTTGTGGTTGGAAAGACCACCAAGATCTCCAAGTCCAATCTTTGACCAATCACCACTGCATCAACTAGGCCATGGCACTAAGTGCCACATCCAGTCATTTCTTGAACAATTCCTTGGATGGTGACTCTACTGCTTCCCTGGACAGCCCATTCCAATGCTTAACTATTCTGTCAGTGAAGAAAACAAAAAAATTGCCCGAATAAGGTTGAGTCTTCTGTACAGAGTTGGCACTGATTGCTATTGATTTCAATGAGAATGGGACAACTAAATTAGGAACAATTCAGCATGTAATTCCCACTTAATAAGAATCCTAGAGGATTAGATGATTCTTCAGAGGTATTCTAATAATTTTAAAAAGAAGAATCTCAGTTTTTCTTTTGGAATGTGCTTTTTCAAAATTCTGCTCATGCATGATTTCTGATTGCTGTTAAGCAATATCAAATGCAATAAAAACCAGACAAGTTATTTGTTCCTACAAAAGAGTTGGATTTATGCATTCATATATATATTGGTATATCTCATCTTTTCATCTGCAAAAATGACTGGTTCTGCCACAATACAGTTTAATACATGGCTTTTTAAAATGTCTTTTGGAAACTTAGCCCTGATTGTCCTTCTTAATACATAAGAAGAGATTAAACTTCATATATCAGCTTCTTTCCCTTTAAAGCTTATTACCATCTGATTAAGATTAGGTGTGTGTTCAGACTTCTGGGGGAGGTGTATCGACATGCAATAAAATGTGGAATACAGTGCAAATTGTTTTATATTGGTTCGTCCTAACTGAAGTGACAGAAGGGCTATATGACTGCTAAAAAGAAAAACTTTTTATGAAAACCCCAAAGGGACTTCTTTCCATAATTCTGTCATTCATTCAGTGATTCTGATTTTATTTTATTTTTTCTTCAGAATGTCAATCCATCAAATAGAGGAGGAAAACATTTTCTCTGTAATAATATGATTTATTTGAGACAGTAGTGATTATTATTCTACAATTTTAATTATATGTGTCTGATTTGGCTTCTTTTACAGAATAATTTATTAAGCTGTTAATACAAAATAAACCCTAGTTGAATCAGTCAGATATTTATTTAAATAACTTTCTGACCTAGAGAAGCTGCTGTAAAACATTTAAAATTAATTGAATTGAATTTTTTAAAGGAAGTGTTCTAAATTCATGCTGTAGAAATACACTGTAAATTGAATAAAAAAATTAGAAAAGGCTGTCTACCTTTAGCACAGAATTTCCTAAACTAGATTTTCCTATATTTAAATCAGAGGGGCTTATTTCATCTACTGATCTGGGGAGGAGCAAAAGCAAATCTCCGTTTCCCTACTGCTCTCCTCAAACATCTTTTTTCATAACCATGTAGTCAATACTTTAAAAATAAAACTTTCCTACAAATTGTGGTAGTATATAATTCTTTTTCCTACCAGAATCCATACATTCCCATTGACAGGGGTTAACCACAAAGCCTCTCTTTAATGACTATCATCTGTAAGGAATGTGCACATAAACATTGCATTCTTCTGTGGGAGCTTTCTTTATAAACTATAATATCCTTAACCAAAAATAACAGCTGTCCAGCTTCCTTTCTCTTTTTTTTTTCCCTTTTTTTTTTTATTCTTTCATTACCTTCAGAATTCTGTGTCTTGATGGAGTTGAAATGTTGTCTCTAAAAGGAAAGCATGCAGTTCTCTAAATCTGCAATTGTATCTAGCAAGGAGAAATAAAAATCATGCCTGCTTTTTATCACCTAACCTGCTAGGCAGGCATTAAAATAAAAGAAAAAGTGGGTTAGGGTTTGGAGTTTTTTTTCAATTGTTTGGGTTTTTGAAATATGTTTCCCACATTTCAAAATATGGGAAACATAATTCTGTCACCAGGAGAAATCTTAAATACAAAATCTTATATTATTATTGACGCAAGTTTCTTGTTAAAATTATTTTTGCCATACTTAAAATAGCTGAAATTATTTATTGATTCATATTTTAAGTGTACTAAATCACCTACAGTGATGCTGTGATTCACCTAAAGTTGTAAAAATAATTTGAGAAAGATCACGAAGTGTTATATTCACTTGCACTTCTTGTGCAAACCACAAACTCTGGAAGTTCTTCAGGGTGTTATCCTTTTTAGCTATCATTAAACTGTTACCAAGGGTGAGTCACCCAATTTATGTGAAAGGCATGTCATGGTTGTCAATTACCAATCTATGTTTTATCAGATAGAAATCTCAGGTGAACAATTCACATGAACAGATGAATACACCATGTGAAGAGTAACTACAAATGACTTGATGAGTAAACCCTCCTATAGCTTGGGTTTCTGTTACTAGATACAAACATAACATGGACTAAATTATATGTAAATTATGCAAAAATAAATAAAACCTAGAGTAGTTTCATCAAATATTTCCTGTGAGACATGCTGTCAACATATTTCCTTAACTGCCCATGACAAATCTTGTTACGAACTTAATTCAAGAGGAATATTTATTCTATTTAGTTTTGTGTGATCTGTGCTGAAAATGAAACAAAATATTTCTCCTGTCACGTCTGCACCCTGTGACAAACAATATGGAGTTTAATTGAAAAGTAGGATAGTATTCTCTGCAGTTTAGGAAGTGAAATTGGGCTTTAAGGCATATATTTTAATTAATTCTCTAAATCCTATCTTTAAAATTGTCAGTATTAGGTTCAGTGCAGGTAAAAACATTTTGAGACAGGAAATACAGGCATTGCTGTATTTGAACTGTATCAGAATTTTAAAAATTTATTAATTTTGTGCATTTGGGTTTTTTTGTCATTTTGAGGTCCTCTAGGTGAAGACACAAAAGCAGAGTTAAGACAGGTTTGAAAAGAAATTCCAATAAAACTTGGAAAATATATGAGTCCAAATAGGTGCATAGAGCAATGGGATAAAGTGCTTGCTTTAAATCATGTATTTTAATAAAGATTTATCCTATAATTTTTTTCTTAATGTCAAAAATGTGTTATGTAAAATAAGATCTGTTTCTAATTTGATCAACAGTGGTTTATTTGAAAATAATTATTAGGAAACATTGGAAGGCATCTATAAAGTCAAGGGCGTGATTCCCACTAGTGTCTCTAAATGAATGTGGTGGAGTAAAAGTCAAATCAAGTCCAATAGAAAAAGTCCATACCCTAGATCATAAGTTATCCAGATGCTGTATATTAGCTAAGGCAAATTCCAGGACTATTAGCAAAAGCTGGAGTTAGCCTTGTGATGAAAAAGTTTTTATTCTCATCATCTTTTAGCATACATTCATCTAAATGTTAGGTAAATCAGCATGGGATTTGCAAGTAGCTCTGCTTTAGACTCAGCCTTGGAGTTTTATAATTTATCATTAAATCCTTTGAATTTTTTCTAGATTATTGGAGGAAAACCAGCAAAACTCAGCTATACTCCTGGTGACATGCAAATGTCTTAGGGTTAGAAAGATCTTCTATAAAAGATCGCCCATATACTTATTTATAACTCAAGACCGTACAACATGGCAATTTAATTTCTACCAAAAAGTATAAAAGACAATTTTAGCTGAAATACCAAGAATCTGAGGTACAGTATAGTGCTGTGCTGTCTCTTTTTGGTATAATGTAGCACCTCTCTAGCTCCTTCACCATGCATCTCTAAGCAATCCTAAGAAAGAGGGCTCTTTAGAAATGAAACAATGAGGGATTATTGATTACAGAAATAGATATGTCATAGCTAAGATATAAATGATGTGGCTGGCTTTTGTTATTGCCAGTCTGCTGGAAAGCTCACATAATCATCTCACATCATCTTTCATGCAAAGACAGCAAAG
Source organism: Dicaeum eximium (assembly GCA_013396995.1). Lineage (NCBI taxonomy): Eukaryota > Metazoa > Chordata > Aves > Passeriformes > Dicaeidae > Dicaeum > Dicaeum eximium. The sequence goes on along the minus strand of VWZP01008835.1, from coordinate 1,004,803 downwards.
TTAATTTAAATACTGTTTCCTCTGCAGGATAAACTAACTGAACTGACTTTGAAAAGAAATAGAAGAGTTAATAAAATCATTACAGATTGAGCATTTCTGATTTTTTTTCTTATTCTATTAAATTTGTTCCATTATTTAAGGGACTTCCACCATGTTTCAAGCTGCATAATATAGACACACGGATTTTATTTAATGAAATTGTAGATAGCAGTTTTATTAATTAAAATAGCATGAAGAGTGTTTTATAAGACCAAAATATAATTTAGAAGACCTTAGTACTGTAACTGTCAAGCAATTTCCTTCTTTTTAATGTTTGCAATTCTATTGATCTAATTCCTACTCTGTTCTGTTCAATTTCACCACTAAGATCCACGTAGCATCAGAATACTCATTAAATTATCCCCATTCATATTTATGGAATTGCAATGCATTAAATGACAGAGATGATAATTCCTTCCTGAAAACTGGGAACAACTGAAATAAGAAATAATAGCAAGCACCCAGCACAACGTCAAATCAAATTACTAGGGGAAAAAAAAAACCTTCCCAATGCACATCTTTCTTTTCACATGCACTTTTCTTCAACCAGAGAGAGTATTTCAGCCCCTCTTAGAAATTAACTGGAGTCCATTTTATGTAAAATCTACATATATGGTGCCTTGGTTATTTGAAACAATAGCGGTAAGCCTCAGATCAAAAGTTTACAAAGGCAATATCAAAATATACTATATCGCTCTGGGTTTTTTTATTCAAAAACTAGAATAAATGCATTTAATGGGCTGTCTGTTTTTCTAGGAGGCATTTATTTATCATGATAAAATATCTTAGGATTTCTGGGTTGTGATTTTTTAAATTGACTGCCTGGGTAAAATATCTTATTATAGAATGTTTCAAATAACTTCACTTTCTGAATCCTGATCATTCTGATCTGTGCTTTCTCCATAATCTTCTTAAAGAACAGGAGAAATTAGTTTTAAAATTCAACTTCCCCAATCAACAGTAGTTGCAGAAGAAAACATTTAGTTTAATAAAATTCTGGAATAAATATGTGATTAATTTCTCTTTTGGGGATCTTGATTTAAATGTTTTAAAAAATGTAGGATCACAGAAAGGTGGTTGTGGCAAGGCTGGAGGTGGGGATTAGCCTTTTCTCCCAGACAACCAGCAACAGGGCAAGGGGAAACAGCCTCAAGTTGAGCCAAGGTGTGGCTCAGGCTGGATGTTGAGAAAAATCTCTTTTCCACTGAGAAAGTGGTTAAGCATTGGAACAGGATAGTGAAGTGAAGTCACCAGCCCTGGAAGTGTTCAGAAGACAAGTGCCACTTTGTGATATGGTGTAGTTGGCATGGTGGCTTTCAAGCAAAGCTTGGACCTGATGACCTTGGAGCTATTTTCCAACATTCTGAACAGTTTTAAATGAATGATTGTTTGGCTTTGGTTGTTAGTTTGGGTTGGGGGAGGTGGTGTTGAAGGAGGATTATAAGTATAGGACCAAACAATGGCACTTTTTCTACAGGTGCTATTTATTACAGCACCTCTGAAAATGTTCACTATTCTTTGTGAATATGAGGATCCCAGTAAATACAAAGCATAATCAAGAATGTATACGAGTACACAGTAACCACGATCTGCAAGCTTTCTTCATGGGGACAAACAGACCTTACAAGAATGCCCATATATACAACCTGCAGCCTCAAAAAAAAGTGAAAATTATTTAACCACACACTTTTACCTATTTTTTAAACTTACTCCCTTGGCATTTGTTCATTACTTTTAGATAGGATTAGATGCCTACTTATTACTAGTCAGACAAGTGAGTGAATTTTTAGCTTTCAAAGTACTCTCTGTCATGATCTTCTTTACCTTGTCATATTTTAAAAGAGAAGATATGATTGCATCCCTTTCTCATAGATGTATTTCTAACTTTTAGGTATATTGCATTTACATTTTATCTGTAAACCCTATAAAGTCAAAAATTGTTCAATCATATTTGTTGAATATTTTTTAGTACGTAATAGAAGATAATAAGAAGCTGTCACTTTGAAGAGGTTAGCAGTAAAAAATGAACATATTTTACTTTTCTTTTTACATGCATGCAAATAATTTTTTAATGACCCTATTGCATACTCTCATACTTTATCAGAATTATACTCGCTGTATCAGAAAGCATTGTGAGAAGGTTTACTCTGATATAAATCAGTGAATGCTGCCTTAATTTAAAAGCTGAGTGATGATAAGATTCTCATATAGATGACTCAATAAATTTGAGCTTCTAGTACTATGCAGAAAAACATAAAACTTGTTTGTGCGTTACAATGTGGCAATAACATATCCCTTCCTAATCACTGCTGTACCTATCTTTTCTAGTTTGCCTATAGCATGCATAATAAAAAGTTTGCAAAATAAGAAGAAATTCTAATTTTCATATACCTGCATTATGAATCCCTGCAGCTATTAAAAAATACTAAAATCCTTAAACTGTGAGAATAAAATACAATTTACAGAGTACATTTTCTTATTATTGACTTTGACGATAGCATCAGTTGTCTACACAGACCTATAAAATGCTTTAAGCATTGAAAGATACACCTTAAAGCACTTATCTTTCCTTTCTTAATAAAAGATAAAATAACAACACTGTGAATGATAAACAAAGAAAGCAAGAAATAACTTACTGCTTGCCTAAGTTGACCTTGGTTTTAAGAATAAAGGATTGCTGTTTCTTAGCTCTGGCATTAGCTAAACTAAATCCCAAAGCATATTCTTAGATGGTGTGAAGTTGGTCTAATTGTATTCCAGTGAAGTGACACTGATTTGCACTCTCTGCAGATCAGGCCCCTTACAGGACTAACCACCTGCCCAGATTTCAAAATTAACTGGGGACAATACTGATTGTTTTCTAAGTGTTTGGTAGGGGTCTGTCTACTGTTTAGTTCTTTTTGACCTTTTTTTAACCTTCTGCAGATACCTCAGTGAGAGATGAAATAGGGATGGAAAGGGTGGAACAGGGTGATAAGGAAGCTGTGATATTTTGTAGAGCACAAAATTAAACATTTCATGTACATTCAATGTGAACTTTGTGATCTATGGCTGATGGGTGAATGTTTCTTTTAGCTTTTCAGAAATACAATCCCCTCAAGATAATAGATCAGCTGGATAAAGAGGAGAAGGTACAAAATATTGTAATGTATCTAAGACAAGGGTGAGAGGGAGGGGAGTATTTTTTTCCTATATTGGAAGCACTTCACAAAGAAGACTTCTGAGGGGGTTCTTTAATATAAATCATGCCATTCTAGTTCAAAGCAACAAATTCAAACAAACTTGCAAAATATACAAACTAGTAAGTTCACAATACTAATTTAGATATGCTTGTTTACATTCTCACCCCATTTTACTAAGTGTGAAATGTTGAAAGCATTTGTATAGACCACAAGTATTTTGGCCCTGGCTTTAAGTAAAAGAAACAGTGTAAATAGGGCATTATTGCCTAACTTAACAAAAGCTTTTGCAATACTTGCATTTTCTTTAGAGCAGAAGTTTCATACATTTAAAAAGATATTTATTGGTGGAATACATTAAGAAAATATTTTTGTCTTTTTTTTCTTTTTTCTAAGCAATAGAAGGGAATAAAGAGCCCCATAAATATGCTTACAGCTAGTGTTTACAAAATCTGCTAATGATCGAACTAATGGAGGCTGGATTACGGAATCTATTTTCCATCAGGTTTATGCCTGGAGCAGCCATTTTACAAGGAGTCTCTGATAGAATAATATGTATTATGCTTGGGAATGAAACCCTCACTGGCTTCATTTACATGCACTCTTTTTTTGTCATTTTTTGTTTGGTTGTTGTTTGTTTGTTTTGTTTTTTTTTTATTCTGTGAATCCTCTTTATGCATGCAAACCTCCATTATAAAAAAAATGCTAATGATTTCAAACTTACATGCATAAAACTCTTAGGTAAGAAGCCATGATACCTAGTTCCCATAGGTTTGTGATCCTAAAAGGTTCAACTATATTTGTATAATGATGTACTCTTCTACCTTAGAAAACTCATTGTCTGCTAGAGCTAGTCAAGTTTTAGACTGACTGCATAGATAAGTAATCAATTTATTTTTAGCATAGCAGAACCGAACAAAATCACTCAGGTGAAACATTCAGGTTTAATATTTGTATGTTCTCACTAATGAGAAAGAAACAGGAGATATTTTACAGCAGGTTCATTTAGAGACTGCAGGGCCCAGCACTGGTACTGTTCAAGACAGAGAAAAATTTCCAATTAATTACACTGAAGAGAAGACCAGATACAGAACACTAACAACTATTAGGAATTATTGCTCACTTCCTGGGCTGTTTATATACACACTAACTTTCTGTTACCTCCAGGGTAAGTATTTTCAGAGTTTGCCCTTGATGAATAGTCCACATGAACCTCCCTGACTGTAATTCTGCTGTGAAAGGATTGCACCTTTGCAGGCTGGGTTACAAGGCATCCTTTTGAGGATGTCAGCCGTGCAAAAGTGCAGAAGAAAATTTCCCAAGCGGAGAGAAAGATGCCTCATGCTCTGGCTCTGCTCCCATCTCAGTATCATCTGTCAGTTTAATGGGAACACAAACAAATCATAAGGATCCTATTCTGATTTCATGTAGTTGAAGACCAAGCTTTCAAGCTCATTTTAAGAAAAGACTGACATTTAATATTGTGGTGACTTAACCTTTTTAGAAAGAAGGAGATAACTAGATCTTGATGTCTAATAGTAATTCTACTTACTATGAGACTACTTAATTTAATTACTATTAAAATAATAATTTAATTAATTAAATTTATTAATTAAAATATAAAAGCTTCAGTAATAGACTGTTAGATTGGAAGGGAGTCACAGTCTGAAATCCAATGCAAAGGTAGAAACAGCAGCAAACTCCATTAAGCCAAGAATCCTGGCAATTTGATAATTTTTTTGTCTTATGTTGCTATCAAAAAAAATAGCACGTGTTAAGATAAACGTGTATGGCACATTACAGATAAACCCATAAAACAACTAAGGTCATTGGTTTCTTTAGCGCTGCTGACAAGATAACCATCTCTTGGAAAAGTTTTGGGCTTTGAAATTTAAAAAGGATTAAATAAGCAAGCTAAAGTTTCCAGGTTTTAAAATTTTAAATCCCTGCCTGTGTCTATGGATTTTCTTCTATGAAAGTAAATAAATACTAGCCATTTTTTTATAGTTGCTCATTATACACTTTTCATATCCTTCACCAATTATGACGTAAATAGATCTTTTTAGAACAGATTTCCCATTTACCAGATTACCATCTTCCAGGCATTACAATTTTTGAATCCCTGCATTCAAAAGTAAATATTTATTTTATTCTTCTGGGCTTCTTTATTTCTCAAAATATTGTAACAGGCCTTGGAGAATAAAGTAGTTTTTGAAAAGGAAGTATGACTATAAATATTATGCACGCAGAATGATGTAAGTTTAAACCTTCAATGGACAAAGGTAATTGTATTAGAAAGAATCCATGTGGGATGCAAATATGTGTGAAGGAAACAACTTCTGGGTGCATTTTTGAGATACTTTTGATTTTCTATACTAACTTCCTGAGAATTTTTGGGGATAGCGTGGCTATTTTGGGGATAACTATGGCCAGCAGGGTCCTAGGAAGCAAATATATATAATATTCATCTTCTCCAGTTAGCTTTCTCTCTTATGATACTGCTCACGTGGAGTTCTTATATTTATTCAAAATTTGAGCCAACCTTGGTGTTGCTTGTCTCCCTCACCATTGAAGAGCCCAGAGCCAGTTTGGGTAAAAGTCAAAGAAGGATCTTCAGAGAAATAGCTTAAAAGGTGATGTCTAATTGTTGATTTTTCTAGCTATCCAGATTAAAATGTGAGGATTCTTGTAAAGTTTGTTTCTTATTAAAGAAGAGTGAAATGCCACAAAACATAAGTTTTTAATCTTCTGTTAATTGCTATGTATTTTTCTTGGAGACTGAACCCAGCTCAACCTCTTGGTATGGGCAAGTCTCTGTGCTCCTAACAAACATTTTACATGAGAAAATGAAATGCCAGATAATGAACACTAAAATATTGAAAAAGATTGGAATAGAAAGGAAAATCTGCAAATTCCAACAGTAAATATATGCAGGGGAATTTATGCAATATCATAGTGTATCTATATATTTTTTATCCTGATTTCATGAGGTAACTATATATTTTTGTGTATGATAAAGACCCCTAAACACAAGTCTACACTCATTCTCAGTGCTAAACTTTGCTTTCTTAAAATAATCCCAACCATTCTTGTACTGATTCCTTTGCCACAGAAAATCTACCAATACATATTCTTTACAGGATGAGTTATTGGTTTATCTTCCTATATTTAATTTTATTTCTTATGTGGAACCTGCACAGCAATTTTCTGCTGAGGCTTCTAATTGTTTTCTCTTTCAAGTTTTCCTTTTGAGGAAAACTTGAAAAACTTTGGATTTAGTGTATTTTTTGTGGACGTGTCAAGCTGCAGATATGAAGACTTAACATTAGATGTCCTGTCTGCCTGTCTGTCTCCTGAAATTAGATTATTTCAGTAAGCCAAATCCAAATATGTTCGGGAAAATAAATTCATCATCCTCAGTGATATAGAAGACTGGTGTGGCCTTTATATACATATTTTTTAGGACACAAAAATGTACAAATATACATATATATGCACATTCACAAATAACAATTAAAGATCAGACTGTTGAAATCATTGCAAGACATTTTTAGTTATTTCAGTGTGTATTAGAGTGCAGATGTGGTTAACTGGTAAGTCATATTTTTTGTGAACCTACTCAATTAAAAAAATTGTAGGTTTTCAAATCTATGGAATGTTTACAGTCCTGACTAACTTTAGTCTATATATTCCACCAGAAAATGATGAGAAATATTTATTCAGCTGAGGTGACAACTAGGCTTCTTTAAAATTTTAGGAGAAAAAAATTACAGTGGAAACAGTTTAGTATTGATGAGGTTGAGTTTACATATCCTCCTATACAATGTGTCCCTTTTGATGAAGAGAGGTGAATGTGACATGGAAATTCATAATAATAGTGCACCTTGCTTTGTAAGTAGCAAATGCAGTAGTGCCTCATTCCTGGTTGGCACATCTGACATCTGTATGAGGAAGCAATCCTCTACATATTCCAGGAACTTGATGGATGTCATGTGAGTTGCGGCATTGTTCTTCCAACAAAAGTCACCCCTAAGAACCATGCTCTGTTGACTTGAAGCTTGCTTAAGTGACCCAAATAAGGCCCTTGTTGGCCTTTTCATCTTGGTTTCAAGATTGATGGCAGGTGCCTACTGTAAGATCCTTCTTGCAGACAACCTCTCTGATCTTGATTCAGAGGCATTAAATAGGAATTCCAAAATTGCCATTGTTGAGTGCTATGCAATCAAGTTCTCCTTAACACAGAGGGTGACTCCTGCTCTTCTTTCTTCTCTCTTTACAGCCTATGGCCATCCATCATGATCCTCCTGTCATGTAAGTTGTTCCACCATGCTTCAGTTATTCCTGTGGTTGTGTGACTTGGAGTGGGTGCAGAGCTCCAATTCCTCCTGTTTGGTCCCCAGGCTGTGTGCACTGTGCACATACACTTGAAGTGGCTGTCCCCTGGTCCTCATCCTGGGAAGCAGCTAAGGAACATATGTTGCTGCTCTGGTTGGCCTGGCTTATTCCCCAGTTGGTTGGAACATGGCACAAGTGAAACCACTTGCGTCCAGAGTGCCCTGAAATCCCTCAGCTTAAAGCTTGCCTCAGCAGTTGGCCAGCCTGCTGCCGAAAATTCCTTTGCCACTTCTTCAGATCTGATTTTGGGTGTAATGCTGGAGGGTGGGTAGGGAAGCAGAGTCCTGCTTTTGTGTGTCGCCAGGATCCAAGGTGCCAAATTTTCTGAGGTGTCTGCCACAGAAGCATGATTCTGAAAGCATTTCTCTATTCCATTTCCATCTCAGCACCTCTAATACTGCACAGCCTTTTAACTGTTTCTTGCAATTTTCAAGATGCATTCTTAATATTTGCATCAAATCATATTTTTCTATGGAGGCATATATAAAAATGGTTAAGGTGATTTTCATTGCATATCTCTGACTGGGTGTCAGAGGGATTTTTGTTTTATCACAGTACTAGAGCTTGATCTATAAAAGAAAAAGAAAGCAGACTAACACACTCTTAACCTAACAAGCACATGTGCTCAAAGTCATATTTTATCTGAGAAATTGTATGGCATAAAGAGATATAGAGATAATTCCATGCACAAGTCCTCAATAAGAAACAGGTTATATCAGGAACTTCAGTAAAATCAGGTCTCAGGTAAATATGGCTGGGACTATGACGAAGCAGACAGAATGCACCAGATGGAGAAGCAGCTGGTTGATGTGTAGTAGTAGAAAGGTGTTTTGTTTTTCTGCTTCTTTTAAACTCTTTGTATTTGCGTGTGTAATTAAATAGAATAATAGAAGAATGTGCACTGAATAACAAATGTACCAAAAAGACCTAGTTCTTAATAAAAGAGTCTTGTTTTGTTGGTATACAACAGAAATCAGCTTAAACTGTCTACATGCCTGAAGTGTTTCCTGTGGATCTGTGCCCAACACATACCTTTACTATTTCTAATACCTCCAAGTGTTCAGCAGTACTAGAAATAGAAAATATTTACAAGGATAGGTGTATTTGGCAGCCATGGTTAGGTCAGAGGATATAATCAGTGGGAAGTAGCCATTTTCTTCCTGCTTCTAGACTGCAGTCAGGAAAACGTAACAATTTCTGCTGAGTCAATTAAATTTCTGCAGCTGGAAGAAAACAGAGACAGAATGGTTAGTAATGAAGTGGTAAAGACTGAAGAAGTGACTTATTCTTTACATAAATGTAATTATCATGATCTAATTATAAGAAGTTGGCAAGACAAAACAATTCAGAATTGCTGCATTAAGTGCTCTAAAGCTTGCAGGTTTGTGTGCCTGACATACATCATTAGTGTGAGCAAGTACCACTGTGTAACACCTCAGGAAGAGTGGCAGAAAAGTAAGCATCTGGGTCTGATATTTCTAGGGAAAGGAGACTGCCTGCTTAGCTATAGTATACTTAAGGCTGAAAGATAAAGCTGTTCATGAACTTGCAGATTGGAGGCGATCTGGAAAAAGCCTGTGAGTGAATAGATAATTAATCAAATTGAGAAATATTTCCCCTTCATGGCAGTCATTGTCCTTTGCAACGAAATCTAGTTCTATCACAGGTGGGAACAAATATGAATGTACACTGAAAAGTGAAGATGGAAATGTGGAGCCAAGCACATTTGCTGGGGAATGGAGAACTGAAATCCTGGCAGTGGAGCCATCAGCTTTAGCAGGTATGGGCTGCAAAGGCAAGCATCATCTGAAACTCTCAACAGCATTGAGTTTATACAGTGACTGAGCCTGATGCTTTGAAGCAAATAGCTGCTTTAATTAAAGAAATTAATGTTTTCTATCTGTCTACCTACCCCTCAGTGACCCATTCCCAATTCCTAAGCAGAGGGAGTAGAGCCAACTCTAAAGACAAGGTGTGTGATTTTCTGAGAAGTGAGAGGGCTGGCAGCAATGAAATGACTGTGGTCTGCAGCAATGTCCTGGAAAGTCCATTTGCTGGCTGATGTTGCTCTGGAGGCAGGTGATGGTGTGGCATGGTGCCCTGCTTTGAACAGTTAGGAGATGGCAGAAACCTTGCTTTTAGAAGGAGCTGTCAACATCAGCTGCTGCAGTGAGTAGCCAGGCTCTTCTACTATTTTTTTCTCATTTCCTCTCTTGGCTGCTACTTTTCCCTTCTCATCTTCCAACACAGAAGGGACCCAATGGCATCCAAGCCCTCAGGTGGGTGTGGTAATAAAGTTAATCTTTGTGCTTCTGAGCAGAAATCTTTGCACCACTTTTGAGTGAGTCTATCAGTGCTTTGCAATGATTGGCATTTAGGTGTTTTCACTTATACTTTAAATCAAGATTTCAGTTGGAGAAACTGGCTGAGCTGTGATATTGCAATCCATTTTATTTTACAAGAAAGCAACTGGGGATGGGAGTATCTTAATAGGCCACAACGCCCTTGTTAAATATGTTCCATCACATAAGATAGATAAAAAAGTCAAAATAAATTATATATATGGCAACCCTAAAGCACTTGCTGTAAGCATCACCTTTTTCTATATGCTAAAATTCTCACAAGATTAGTTTTGCTATTTTAAAATATATATATATATTTGAAATTTCTGTTTATTTTTCTGTTAATTAAATTAATTGTTAATTTAAAACCATACTTAAATATCAAAACAAGAATTCCTTTGCTTGTGCCGTAGAATTTTTTTTTGATTTCGGTTTAAAATTGACATCCTATTTTTGTCCTGGACCAGTAATTTTTTTTTACATTTCAGAATAACTACTAAACTAGAAAATCAATTTTCTCCCCTAGCAGAGGACATGTAAGGAATAAAGAGAAAGAGGGAATTTGTTGGCTTTTTAAACTCTAGCTTGAGATAGAATGTTCTCAAAACTGGCACAGAAGTAATGGATGCTGTTGATTTTCATGCTTTTTTCAGCTTTTAATGTGTTTGTACACAAAAGAAAGTGAGGGCAAGAGAACACATGAACATTGAAAGTTCTCTGTTTAAGTCTATTTCAAGAAAAGTTAAAGAAGCTGTCAGGAATGGTGGATAAAGTGAAATGCCTCATGTATAGTACATAAAACCTTTAGGAATCATCTCTATTAAAATGTCAGGTTTTGGTTAAATATAAAGAAAATGTGCTCTGGGATGTACCCTATTCACACTGACTGGAAATGGAGCACATGCTCTTCTTATTGATTATAACTGGGAAACCAAACAGATCAGACACAGAGAAATGCCTGGTTTTGACATTTTCTGTGCTGTGTTTCTGTGTTTACCATCTTTTCCTGAGGGAGTATTTATCTTAGAAACCACCACAGAAAATCACAGGCCTCAAAACTCAAAGGAAAGGACATGGATATGAGAAACCAAAGGCACAGTGGTATATTAAAAAGAGCAACTAAAAGTAAGCGAAGTAAAGAGAGCATTTAATTGCTAATTAAAAAACTTCCACATTTAAAGGCCAAGACATGGAATCTCCACTGATGAGGAAATGTGTATGTATGAACAGATGCAAAGAAAGTAATTATATGTCTTGATATATTTCATCTAATTAGGAATCATGATGACTTTAAGGTATGCATTTAGGAAGAAATATGGCAAAAAACCTCCTAAAGTATGTACTCTGACCAGTGAATTAGATTCAAGGTCAAATGGAAGCTTTTCCTTGGCTCTTGTGTAAATTAGCATGCAAATGCAGAACAGACCTGAACACTACTCTTTCTTTGTGCAAGCCTAACGTACAAAAAGTAAGTTGCTGAAATATATATTTACACCGAACATACAAGATACAGTATCATGTTTCAGTAAAAGAGAAATTTTCTTTTAAAAGATATTATCTCCTGGTTTTAAAAAAAATTTGGAATGTCATTCACTGGTCTATAGAAAGGTTAATGGATAAATATGAGTGTTGGCATTTTTTAAAACTTTCTTTCATATTGCTAACATTTTTTGCTTCATTCATTACATCAATATCAGTGTGAGCAGAGAAAGTGAGATGAAAAGGGCAATAGTTGGGTGGCTGAACTTAGACTCACCAAACATTCTCTGCAGTTATGGAAGACTCTGGCCATCTGAGATGAGTCCTGTTTCAGAGCCAGGGCAAACTCTGTGCACCTCCGGAGTTAACCAAGATTAATGACTAACAAGGTACAAGCTCAGGTCTCTTTGGGCGTTTTGTTTGTGTGCTTGGTACTTTTCCCCCCCATTTCATTTTAAATTGATTTATACATTTTTATCTGGCTAGCCAAACTTTCTCAAAGCTTAGCTTTAAAATGCAGCATGTTTCAAAAAAGTCTTTTTTTTGGACTGGAGAAAGAGGTGAACCTTAGGATACCCTTTCTGTCCCTCATATATGCTTTCATGATCTCTCTAGAAATGCTCAATCAGTGATAATATTGCTCCTGAAGTCTGCTACAAAATGCATTGCATTGTTTCCTTAGAAGAGGCCAGCCAGTTGTGCAGTGTGCTAGAGAAAGGTCAGAGCAGAATTAAGGTTCTGATATTTTGCCATTAGTGTGGTATAGAGTCAAAATTTTTTGAAAATTACTTTTTTCTGCTGAAGCTGGATGTGGTCCCAGTAGAAGGGGTTTGAATGGGCCAACTTCCCCAGCAAATCATCCCCTCCAGAGAGTAGTGGCTGTTATGGTAAAGAACAGATGTATGTGTGGGACAAATGTGCTATGGGGGTTCAGGTACCTGGTCTGTGTCCCAGGGCTAACACAAGTGGTAAGTTTTGTAGCACATCCTAATTTGTTCATGCCTTAGCATTCCTCTCTGGGCTCTAAAGGCGCACAGAAGCACATCTTGCTTCCACCCAGTACTTGGAGTTTGCCTTTAGGATTAGTGCTAATTGAGGGGTGCTATAGCAATGGCATTGCAGAGTTCAGCCATGAGCACATGTGCACGGGGGTTTGTGTTTGCACGTGTGTGTAGGGATGCAGGGAACTTCCACAGCCTTGGAACAAGCTGAGTGTACAGTAAGGAAACAGACTTCTTCCACCCTCACTACCTATTTTCAGATTCAGTTTGCATATGTGTTTACTGCCATGCAACACTAGGTAGATGGTCCTTGTTTCTCTAATAAGGTCAAAGTGACTTTTTATTATTGAAAATAAACTAGTTAAGAAAAGGTAAATATAAACAGGCAAGCCTGCTTTTGCATATCCAATAAAATTACTTTCTCTTTCTATGGAACACAGTATCTTGATAATGAAAATGGGAAAATATTTAGGGCTTTCTTAATGAAAAAATTAATTGCCTGATAACATTTTTCCATAGTTGCAGTGGAGGAGTACAAAATGCACCATTTCTATATTTATCAAACTGCCTTCTGACCTGCATATAATAAAACTTAACCACAGTTATGAATACAAAAATAATTTTAAAAACGTGTGAGTTAGTTTATAGGTAAAACCACATAGAATTCTGATGAACTTTTACTAAATCTGGAATTCTTTTCTGTAAGTAGGGGTTTTTAGTTAATAGTGGAGCTATGTGAGAGCGTAGGTATATACCTGTCAGTTGTGTGCTGCACTGTACCATAAAATTAAAATAGGTAAAATCATTACATACTGGGAATTAATACTTCTTTTGGATTTTTTAGTATTTTGATCTCCAACTTGAAAACATGATCATATGTACTTTATAGGGGCAGCTATAAGAACAGTTAAATTAAAGATAGGGGTGGATAATAAAAAACAAAGGCATTTGTAGGTAAGTCAGAGCACTGGCTAGATGTTCAAGGGGGCCTTAATTATTACACCCATGTGCTATTGAGGCTGTCTTGAGCAGGCAGTAATCCTCAGTGCATAGGCTCCCTGTCTGCAACATTTCACTTCTCACATGATTGCCCAGACTACTGATGATACCTGGGCTCTGCAATGGTTCACGAGTGTTTGGCTGTGCTGGATTTACAATACATTCTCCAAAGCTTCTGTTAGTTGAGAGAAGACATTCAGATTTTCTAAGAGGCTTTAATCACAGTTACCCTTTACTTTAAATAGGACAGAAAATAGCTCTAGCCAAAATAATAAACATATCATTCTGAATGGTTTAGCCTGTTAGGGAAATGGTCAGCTTTTAGGAAGTGAGTCAAAGTCTTCTGGGAGTCTTTTGTGCCTGGTACATAATTTCTTCCCTGAGTCATAGAATCAGAGTCTTATCTACTTATTGATTTCTTCTTTATTTTAGGGTCCAAGCACCCACAAAGGGCAAAGGACAATTTATTTTGTAACTGTTAGATATACCATTGTCTAAAGTTTCTCTAGTCAGCCTATTCAAGTAATTAAGTTCCTTCCTCACATGCTGGTTACCATCCCACAAGGCATAATAAGAACTGCACAGTTAAATCTATTCAAATGTCATTGAGCCCAGATAATTCACCCTTCCAACCTAGACCTGCTAGTGTACCTCATATTAGTCTATTGACTGCCTTTTCCTCAATCCCAGAGTATCTTTGAACAGAAAGTAATCCCTTGAAGTCAGTTAAACAACCAAGATCACACAGTTACACTAAGTGACACTTAATATTTCATGAAAATACTGTAAAAATAATCCCCTGTGGTCTCCAGCAGTTGACATTTGTTGGAATAATTTATGCCTAAGCTTCTGAAGGCATTCAGTGGGAAGAGTTCTGTCCACATGAGATTTAAAACATATTTTGTCTAATTCAGACATCTTTAAGCATTCCTCAAAGGCTCCAGGTTTGCCTGCAAGCCCATAATTTCTGCAGGATTTGGGTGTCCAATGGTAAGTAATGATTTATTACAGTATATTCAGCAGTGAGAAATGCAGGCTGTAGGCTTATTTTTCTCCTGTTTGTGATGTAAAGAACTCTAATGTAACTAATGTGACATTTCCAGGTCTTTTTGGGATCATGTTTTTTATGAAGTTTCACTTGCTTTTAGTATTAGTTAGTATTCCTTCTGTCCCTCCACATCACTTTTCCCAGTGCTCGTTTTACCTCTTGAGGAGACAATCAGGCAGCAAGCTTGCTGTGGCAGGAGGGTTGGTAAATGCTAAGGGCCTCTCTCAAAATGTCATTCAAGTGCTGAGAAAAGTAGTTCAGTGGCTGTAGGTTTTTAGTTACTTTTGTCACCATATGAAACTTCTTTCTTCATCAGCCTCTCTGCACAAAAGTGTGATGAGTGTAGAAATACTGAACTGTGTAACACAATCTGTGTGACTTAAAATCACAAATACTCTGGACATTGAACTTATGTTCCTGTTATAGAAATTGTCCCATAATGTGGAATTTTGCGTCAGAGTTAATTCAAAATGCTGAATAAGACCTATTAAGTGAATAGATCCCTTGTAGCACCTGAAGATTATGAAGCTGCCTGTTCTAAGATATCCACAGCCCAATTTTATTTGGTTTGAAATTCTGGGAAGATGTAGCATCATATGATTCTGGTGCATATATGGGGAGTAATGAAAATTAAAACACATATTCAAAGTTTTTTATATTCAGAAGAAATCCTGGCTTCATTAAAATGAATAATAATATTTCTGGCATAAATGATGCCAGATTTCTTTTACTTTTTAGCAGAAAACATGGTGTTTAGGTGTATTTGGAGTATTTTTGCATAATATCCTGCTTGAAGAGGAAAGGTTTAATTTTTAATTTTAAAAACACTGTCTATAGGGACATCAAAAGTCCACATAGAATGAACTGAGAAGTATTTATCTGGTATTTTTTTTACTCTGGGCATACTGTGGAAAGTGGAAGGGATAAATACAAAGAGATGTGATAAATACAAAGAGAGATGTGACTTAGGTCACATCTTACTTTGATTTTGTAACATCTAGATGCGAGACACCAAATGTTTGTGGAATCAAAACTAGTCTTGTTCTATACTGAGATAAATATTACATAAATAAAGTTAAATAATTCTGGCTATTTGTATAAGAAAAGTTTTAAAAATCGGAATAATAAGAGAAAAGTTTTATTATGTTTTCATGGTTTTAGTTAATGAAGTGCATATAGCAGAGAAGAAATGCTAAATTGGGAACACCTACTGTCTTTGACAACTGAGCCAAAGGAGATCAGTGGCAAAGGTTAGCTCTAGTTTATCTGATGAAATTATATGTGAAAAAAAAACAACAAACCACCACGTTATTATGTTTTCCTCTCACCCACTTTCTTCTCACAGTGGTCAGGCTGTTTTATCTCATCTTCAGTAGTTCATGGAGAGAATCCAGGGCTACCCACAGGTTATTCTGAACTCAAGACAAAAGCAACTTATTTTCCTACCAAAGAAACGACATTTTCTAAAACTGAAATTTATTGTTTCATTATTTAGGAATCAAGAAGTCTAAATGGGAAGGTCTCAACAAATAAAACTGACAGGAAGAAATAATGTGTTGCTACTCATGAATTTCATTTCAAAAAGGGAAGATTAACCAAATCAATGTTCAGAAGAATTTTCTAGGACTGGCAGCCCTAGCAGAAAGCCTCTCCCTTCATTTATAGAGGAGAGACAAGGGATTAGTTGGAAGACAATAAGAAAACTATATACTAACTCCCCTATGCAAGGCTCCACGAGGGTGATGTCTCTTGGAACTTGTGAGAACAAAAAAAGTGGTGCCATAGAAATACAAATCACCAGCTTGGGGAATAGTCTCCATGAATTACCACATCACAGTTGTTGTCCTTGTCCATTAAATAAAGAGGCAATTTTTGTGAAAAGAGAGAATAGTATTGAAGAGAAAATAGACAGGAGTAAAGGTAACTAGGAAAAGTCATATAGTTTTCTAACATATCCAGCAACAACATATTGTCAAGTAGTAGGGTTATATGGAATATAAGCATGAATATGCTAAAAATATAGACTTTTTTCTTGTTGCTAATTCTTGTTGCTCTTAGTTGAAGAGTGGAATTTAAAAGCATGAGAGCTCCATACCTCAAGGTAGGTAGTGTTTTCCTGCAAACCAATGTGCTTATCATGCAATATATGCTGAAATTGATCTGTCTTTATGTCTTGCTTGGTAGGTCCAGAAATAGCTAATATGAATCAAAAGCATGTGGCAGCTAATCTAATTTATAGAAAGCACTTTTCTTCTGAGAAAAGGAGAAGCAGAGGTGATATGCAGTGCAGGCTACCTGTTTTGTACAGTACACTAATTGCAAAATCACAGATAATTAAATCGCCTGCCTGCTCTTCTCTTAAGACTTGGCATTTAGTCTGGAATGGCAAGGGAAATGCATTGGAACAAAAGGCAATCTCACCCTGAAGCCCTTGTGGTGTGCAATGCCATTGCCCAAGTATGGACTGCTTGTTGATGTGCATAGACCTCTGTGGGAGCTTTTGATGCTGATCCATAAATCTTCAAACATCACCTCTCACTTTTTATTGCATTTGAGTCAGTTTCTAGCGTTGTTGGTGCTCTGGGTACAGAACCAGGGGCTTTCATGGGTGAAGGGCCCATCAAACAGCTGTAACAGCCAAACAAACAGCTGCATCTCCTTGCATTAATTCAGTAATTTGAGCAGGAAACTCAGGTATATTACATATTCTGTCAGGCTATCCAGCTGACAGCTAGGAGGGGACGTTTATTGCTAACACCTGACAATGACAACCACTATCTGGCAGCAAGGTGAATGTGGCTGATGCTTCTCTTAGGGGTCTGAGGCAAGGCTCAAAACTGATCTTGGGCCCTTCTAAGGTGATTCTGGGGACATGATGCTACATGAGACAGACCAGGAGCAGCACACAGCACATAAACATTGAGAAACAACCTGAGGGCCAGGTCATCAGGTGGAGCAAGGAGGTGTTGCTCCATTAACTTCAATGGAGCTTCTCAGATTTATAAGTTGGGACCTAATTTTTAAATCCTGCTATGTCCTGAATAGTACAATGGGGGTTAGAAAGAGGTCCAAACCATGTGTTCCTGGACGTGAGACTAAACTTGCAAGGGTACCTGAAAAATAGCCAAAGGAGTCTTACAGTAGCAAAGCCAGGTGAAGATAATCCTCTTGTTCAGAGACAGCCACAAGACAACTGATTTAGGGAAAGTGCTGGACCTGATTTGTGCTTGAATCTTTAATGCATATCTCAATGAAAACCTGAGCCAGGCTAATAGAAAGGTATGAGGTACAAATGGAAAGTCATGGTGTTAGATTTATCTTGATTCATGTAATACATCTACTAGATGAATAATTGCTTCAGATACTCTAAGCAAGTTTGCTTAATTAAGTGGCCTAATTCTCCTGTTTCTTATAATCTAATTCTATTTCAGAGCTAATAGGAGAAGAGTAGAGAACTGAGACACTGTGTCACATCTTGGCTATGTTACAAATCAGTTGCAAGTGCAACATGCAACCCAAACCCGCACAACTGATCTGCAATTATGGAAGCAAGCATTTCTAATTGTATAATGATACATAAATTACTGTGGTATAGTAACATTCACTTGTTATGCTCAAGGATACAAGTAGAAAATAATTATGTCAAATATATAATTTTAGTGTACAATTGGACACAGAGCTGAAAGAGAGTTAATAAGTCCTTAATTATTATCAAACTGAGCTGTTATTGCTTCTGACCATTAAAAATTGAACACTTGCAAACACTTATCAGTAATTTCTTTTCCTTCTGCACTCTTCAAAGCCAGTAGTCTACAGAGTGCTTTAAATGAAATTATTATCACTTAGTGGAACTCAAACACCTACTATCCTTATTGTATTTTTAACCAAAAAAGTGCTTCATTTTGCTTCCTGCTTGTGAGCACATTTCTACTTATGCTTTCAAACAATGTAATTTCTCAACAAACAGCCTCCTCTCCTCAGTACTGTTGGTCTTCATCCATGACACCAGCAAGAGCCCCTGTAGAAAAAACATATTGCACTAAGAAAATGACAATAATGCTCCAAACACTGAATATTTGCCAAATACAGTTTTTCTAAAGTTTAATGATAGTATCCATCTTCCTACAATTTTTTTCTAAGCCAAGAATAACAGTTTCTCACTGAGAAGTCTTGGTGGTCTAAAGCTTCTGAATGTGTGGGTGAATTTGGCTACGATTATAGAAAAAGAGCAGATAAAAAGAAAAAAAAGCTAAGTAGTATGTTATCATCACAGCAAAAAAAAAAGCAGCATTTTGGAAAATAAATGCTGGGACTAGAAAGTGACAACAACACCAGAAAAATAATGTAAAAGTAAAATCTTTTTACTACTGCGAAAACTCCTGTGACAGAAAGATTTTTCCATTAGCCTTTTCTTTCTGATCTGCAAACAAACCTAAATTTTTCAGTATTCTCTCACAGATCACCCTGTATGGAGAGATCCTGTGTCCTGACTGGGAGGAAATAATTGTTAACTGCATAGAACAAAACAATTCTTCCATTGCAATGTTCTAATTAGAAGTGATCAGGTAATGAATTAGATGTAGAATCAAACAAGCTGTGGAGAATTCAAATGAGCTGTTTTCTCAACTGGATTCAAAGTCATCAACAGATGAATGAAAATGTGTTATCCCAAACCAGGTGCATAGGCATGGAGCCCTCAGCATATTAAAAAATACCCGAGGGGTAGGTAGTGGTTTTAGACATCTGTGTCCCCTTCAGAGCCAGAAGTTCTGCAGTCACCTGCAGAGGTGGATGAGGCTGGCTTACTGGGTCTATGAAGCGAGAGAAGAAATTTAATAAAGGGGTATATTGGTTAAGAATATTGTCTGTTTGTCCTTTTCTGCCAGATTTGCCGTAAACTCCTGGCAGGTGTTGAAGCTTGCCTTGCCAGCACATAACTTAAGAGCATCCAGCAATATAAACAGGATTTATCTGACCATAGAGATAAACTGTGTCTTTACCTTCTCTCAGAATTCATAGCACTTAGCTGGTGCCAAGTGGCGTTGTTTGTACCTAGAGAGGTGTTTGATGTCTAAGTGGAAAGAACAGATAAACTGAATGTTTAAAACAGATCATTTTCCTATGGGGAGTCATTGTCACACACAGGTTGGTTGTTTTTAGTCAAAGCGAGGTGCTGGTACCAGCGGCATCACTCAAAGGATAAGCTGCTTTGTGAAAGGAATCAGCATCTGGCTCTGTTCTAACAAACGTAACCCATAAAGAAATGTCTGTCATGAAACAAACAAACAAACAAATGTTAGAAAACTGAAGTCAAATTCTGGTCAAACCTTTGAAACTCTGTTAGATTCGGCAGAGCTATGTGGGAATACATGAGTGAAAATTAACTCAGGGTCTTTCCTGCAAACAGTTCAGATACTTGGGTGTAATTATGGATAAGTTCAGCTCCAGCTTAGGTAGTATGCAATTCTGCTGTGTAAAGCAGGAAAGGGCTTAGCCTTTTGTTAAGAAATAGCTGCACATGAACGCCCATCTGTTCCTACCAAACTCTAAACAGAACTGTATTTTGTCGATGTTTTAGTTCACATGTGCTGTTGTGACATACAACAGCATTCCACTCAAACTGTTACTATAACTAACGAGAAGACTGCCATGGTTTTACATTTGATTGGGAAGCTGCTCTGTGAATAATAGTACCAACAGTTTGGGAGGCAGTAGTATTGTCTGATGCTGTGTATGAGGAACGTGGCCAGCTGGAGAAGCTTTGAGGCAGTCTGAGTAGGAGAGTGAAGTAGTATAATTAGTCTGGAAAATAAAGATAGTCTGAGTCAAAATGCTATCACACCTAATTTCTGTTGTATTTTTATCATATATCATTGAAATCTGGAGGAAAGCAAAGACAAGTATTCCCTAAGGGACAGACGCTGCTGTCATTCTTGATACAAAGCCTCGGCAGACTTCTTAGATGTTTTCAGTTAAAAGAGTTGACAGAATAGGGATTTGCTCTGTCTCTGCCCTGTGCATGGTGATAGGCAACAGAAGAGTTAACACCTGACACCTCTTACAGAGGAAATAATTCAGAA
Organism: Dicaeum eximium; assembly: GCA_013396995.1. Classification (NCBI taxonomy): domain Eukaryota; kingdom Metazoa; phylum Chordata; class Aves; order Passeriformes; family Dicaeidae; genus Dicaeum; species Dicaeum eximium. Next base: position 984,241 of record VWZP01008835.1, on the reverse strand, counting down.
GCCACACTGCTTCTGAATTATGAATAAACAACTTAATGATATTAAAATCACACATGATATTTTGCTCTTGCCTCTACCACAAGCAGTAGTGACCACACAATTCAGCATTCCTCTTGGGTTGAATGTATGGATATTTAAAAGAGGTCATGAAACAATTTAACATGAAATGCATTTCAGAACACATGCTTCTGTAATATGACACAGGGGATGTCTGTGTTATGGGATGGCATGAGTGAGTGGGAAACTACTTTTGGCAATATATACTGTAAAGAAGAGGTAAGTCTGAAGTATTTGTCTGGGAAATTCAGAAAATAACCAAAACATTTCATGTCATACTGAAACAGGCTGGAGTGAATAGAAGCTTATGAGGATGATGGGGAGTGAGGAGGTCACAACAGCAGCAGATGACATGAAAGCCACAACTTTATAAAAAATGTTACTGCATTAAAAAAAACAATAGATATAATAGTTAATAAATGAACAGTCAAAACAGAGATATAAATCACACCTTTTACTTACCATAAAGTTCATGTGTATATTTTTAGTGTCTCTCACTAATAAAATCCATCAACCTTTGGTGTTAGAAGATATAAGAAAAATGACAAAAAAAAAAAGAATAATGGAGCATGAAATTCAGTAGAAGCACTGTATAAGAAACAGTAACTAACTGAAGAACCACTAGACCATTTAGATGTGGTAAAAGCCTTGGATATTTAGGGCTTTATTTTTTGGACTACAAATATGAAAGTGAGAATGGTGCTGCAGAACAAAACCACCAAACAAACAACCAAAAAAACATTTTAAACTGTAAATTCATGAGGAATATTCTACAGCCCTTGAAAATCTTATAGGAAAGATATGGAGACATTTTCCTTAAGGTGATTCAGAACTGTGATAGGAAACTGCCCTTGACATTTAGAAAGGCTACTGCTATTGCAGCAGTGAGGATGAACTACCATTGGAATTTGCCTTAAACAATATTAAGAACTACACATCATTCTGTGCTAAAAGATTGAATGAGATTCTGAGATGAAAGGAAGGTCTTATGTATATATAAATAATGTCATAATGGTGTAGTTTTAGCTGCTAGTTAGCCTACCAGCTTGTCCCATTCTGCTACAGCTGTATCAGATTTGTCTCAGAAATGTGCTACTTTTCCTGACAAACTTTGTGTGCCCTAGATGAAACATGCAATGGTTTCCTCATGTTTGCAAACACTAGCTGTATTTAATCATGCAAGAAACACTGATTCCCTGCTACCCTGGAATAGTCATATACATCCCAGTTTTTGTGAAGAATTATGTGCTTGCTGTAGCATATATCATATCCTTTCCCTGAATCAGTTTGCACATTAATGGCCACACAGACTGCTCTTTATGTAGGTCTTCCTTCTCAAGGAGTCAGTCTGTGGGGAAGCTTTGTAGTCCCACATCTGTTTTTACACATTCTTCTCTTTCATACCCAAGAACATATGCATTAAAAAAAAGGGTGAAAAAAAGAAAATAAATCACATTTTGTCTCTTTCTCCCTCCTTCTTCTACACCCCTCTGTCTTTTCCCCCTCCCTCATTTTATAAAGATTTAGAATTGTTCCCATTTAAATGATCCAGCTGTCAATAATCATGTTCTGGGATTTTTATATGTAAATGTATTATGGATTCACTTCTTCATCCTGCTCAGGTTTTGCAAACAGACCTAAAGCTCATTTCTGCAGGTAACAGTGATGCTTTTGAAGACGTATTTTTCTATAACACAAAGAATAGGATTTACCTGAGAGGTAGTGGACCTCTGCCCTATGAACTCACCTTGGGTGATGGGCTTGAGTTCAGGACAGAAGGCATTCAGGCAATGTGATGGCATGTTGTTATGCCACAGTTGATTTCTCCTTAGCAACATTATAGATGTGCCCAACCTTTCTTTATTGAAATAACTTCTAGATGCAATGTCAATGACAGTTTGGTCTGCTATACAGATGTTTTGGATTTCTTGCATAGCCTCAAAATATATGTTGTTTTTCTCTTTAAAATATTATTTTTCTAATAAGAAAATCCCAGTCATATTTGTGGGTGACAACATGTAGCAGAGACTGACTTCAAATCCATTAAAAACCAATGAAGACTGTAGAGCGTTTTTTGGTGCACAGGCTCCAGCTTGATCAGTGGTAGTGTATGCAAGAGAGGTGTGTCTCTCCAGATGTAGCTGTATTTACAGAAGAAGGTGAAGGTTCTTACCCAACCTTTTGTTTCAAAACTTTAAACAGTTACGTATGGCTCCCCAGATCAACATATCTGTGGATGGATGTCACTCTTCAGGGGATCACACAACTCTGTTCACAAACACACACATATTTCTTCATTAAGCAGAATATGTCTAGAAGGCAAGCATTGCCATGCCTGGTTGCCAAGGATTTAGCTAGAAAGGATTTAATAACATGATTGCACAATGTTGGGAAAAAAAACCCCAAACAGCAGAAGACCTGATAGCCTTTTTTTTTCCATTTCTGCTTTTTTACAATGCGCTTTCCATAAGCATAGTCTTTCAATTGAATGATAAACATTTATTAATAAGACCATCTTTCCTGCTTTTTGCTTCTTTACATGGCATTTAATCATGTATTCATGTGTGTTTATGTGTATAGTAGCTAGTAATGGTACTTGCTGATGAAAAATTCTTTATTAGCAAAGGCAAGGTAAACCCTGTGAATCTTGACAGAGGAGCAGTGGTGGGAAATATGCTAGTATAACTGAGTTTGCTCTTTTGTAATGGAGAAAAAAGCATTTGGAAGACAAGGAAACAAAGTAGTTTGTTGGGGTTGTTTTCACTGATATGAAAACATAAATGAATAGGTAAACAAACTCTACAATACATCCCTCCCCACCCCTCCCATTCTTGACTTGACATGATAATTTAGTCAAAACAGAGATGTTGTTTATGCAATTTTACTACTGGATCTGAAAGAATGAAAGTGAAAAATTGAAATGCAACTTGAACTGTGTATCTTTCTCCACAAAGTGCTTATGTTAATAGACTTCCACTGATTTAAACAGCTTTCTTAAAAAAATGTGTGCCAAGCAGAAAAGAGCACCAGAATTACCATTTGTTAAAGATGTCTTTGTCTGTTCTTTTTAATGGGAACGGTGTTCAAATAATTTTGTCACTTTCACAGAATGAAAAGTAACAAATTTTTGTTAACATTAAACTGTGCAGCTCTCAAAATCACAATCCCCATTTTACATGGCCCCTCCAATGAAAACAATAACAATTGCCTTCTTGCTATCAAGCTTACCTATGCCCTGTGAATCTAGATTCTAACAGCACCTTGAAAAATCAGTGAAGAGGTGCAAATATTTTGCTCCATACTTATCTTTCTAACAGTAAGATTTGAGGCCAACTGTGTTTTAAAATGGTAGTGGTACAGCTTCCTTCTTTTAATGAAACATTACTAGACAGGATTTCTGTCAACAAACTGTGATTATTTGAGCCAATGACCAGATTTGAAGTCATATTAATATTCAAGCTTGGCATACTATTTCCTCAAGGCCTGAAAAGACATTGGGAAATTACAAATATTGGGACAGGGATGGAAAACAGGTGTAAGAAAAGGGATTTTGCCCAGGGGGGGTCACAATATTTTACCAAAATTCAGTAGGCAGGGGGTCTTTTTTTTGCAGGCTATATAATGACTGACTGTTCCACACAGTATTCAAGAGTCAGCTCTACTGGAATGGTTCATAAAATGTGACATGTAAAAAGGTTGTCCTTTGTCCTCTTGAGTAAAATTGAACTTTGAAATGTAGTTGAGGGTATGGCCGCCTGATATCAGTAAGACCATAATGTCTGGTACAAGTATAGTGACTCAACACTCCCAAATGTGTTCTTTATATTGGTGTGCCAGCTAATCAAAAGAGACAGAAAAAATGGCCAACAGTTGTGACTCAGAAATGTCAAATGCATTTTGACACTGGAAATGCCAATGCATTAAGTATGATGTAATATTGCTATTCAAAATAAATTCCAAACACAAATTTGGTTTTTAATTAGAAAAACTTGAGCATCCTTGAATAGTTCTGCAACCATCTTATTTATTTTTTCTTTATTCTGGAAATGAAAGGAAATTTTTTGGCCTGTGTGCGAAACTGTAGCTTAGCTTTTTGCTCTAAATCTCCACTGGAGGTATGACTCCCTGAAGGGAGTTAGGAAATTAATCCATAAGTGTGGACAACTTCATTTCTATCCTTCTTACTTCTATCCTTCTCACATTCCTGAAGACACTCTGGATCAATTACTTTAAAAAATCCATTAGCATAAAATATGATAATTAATGTTATAAGCAACTAATTAAGACATCTGTTCGAAACAATTTTGACAAATAAGCCTAACAAATAAACTCACTCCCATTTCCACCAAATCTGTTAATCTGTGAATGTCAGAGGTGGGGGTGGTTCAAACAAGTTTGGCAGATGGCCAGTTGTTTTACCAGGCTGAAAATATTATGAGGACCAAAGACTAGTTAAAGTGAAGGACTTGTCAAAACAGAAGCAGCAGTCAAAATTTTACAAATGTGCCAGTGGAAGGCAGTGGAGAATCAGTCCTTCCGTAGGCACATGTGTAAATATTGCTTCATCTGGTGCTCCCAGGAATTTGGGAATTTGAACTGGTTAAACAAATACATGGTATTTCACTCTTTAGCAGACTACTTATGACTCTCATGTATATTAACAGCATTTTTACCTGGTTTCCAGTGTAAAACTGAGGAAGAGTTTATGGGCTGTAAACATCCTGCAGTAATTGTTCCACAATGACATGACAATGTTTGTCACAACCTTCCCTTTAAACTGGCATTGCTGTTCCTGTTCCAAAGGTTTATGATTTTCCAAGCAACCTGTGTGACAATGCAAAGAGGAGCATGCAGTTCCTGCAAGGCACTTGCAGCTGTCACTTTGTACTTAAGACTTATAAATTAGGGAAGGTACCACTGAAGCCAACTGTGCCAAGAAGAAATTTAAGATAGATGTTACTGCCTGTGGCATTTGTGCTCAAAACACTTCAAACACTGCAATTACTGTTGTTTTCAGAGGTAAAAAATGCAGGCTCAGTCCTGCTTTTGGTCAAGTGGGACTTTAATTCAGCTTATCACTTTTTTAGTCTTTTTTCCAGTACTATCATTATTATTAGCCATTAACTAATTCTTTATTAGCTTTATTCTATTTGTAAGAAATAATATACATATATATGTAGATATATAATGTGTTCTGAACATTTTAAACACAATTTAAAGAGAATAATAGAAACAATAAAATGTTTCCAGGATGCTGATAATGATTTATTTTCTTATTGTCTTGTTTTTTATCCCAGAAAATAAATAAACTCTTCTACTTGAAACAGACTTTGAGAAACACAAACCAAAAGCATCAGAGTAAAAACCAAACTTGAAATGGCTGATGACAAAACTTTACAAAACTTGAAATGGCTGATGACAGATCACAGGCCTCAGTTTAATTGCATTTGTATCTACTATCAGTTACATTAATGGAAATATGGAAAATTTAACTCTGAATTCAAGTGGTGTTTATTTTCATAGAAAGAAAAAGCCTCTGGTGTATTATAAAGCTGCCTAGACCATAGATGTTTTCAAGATAGTGGTGTATGAGCTATAGGGGTAATATGAAATAAGAAGGGAGTCCTTTTCCCCCTTTTCTATAAATCATGATTTTACAGTTCAGAAGAAATTATAAAAAAAGTAGAAATGGTGGCAAACTTCTCTGCAGATGGCATATTGCCTGAGAAGAACTGGAAAGTACATAACATTTTAATGCAGATAATGAGACTTTCCAGGATGTTTGCATTAATCTTTCTCCACACTCAACTCTTAAGTTGCTCAGCACCAACAGGTTCTCAGTTGTGTCCAGGAGAAAGGAAAATGTTGTTTTAGAGGCATTGTTCTTCACTCTTGGTGCATGAACAGAAGAACAGAATGGATTTTCTCTTACTTTCTAGGTACCATTTGACAGAAATATCCTGTAGGAAGTCCTAATACTTTCTAGAGCACAGAAGCTCCTAGACTGCATAAGATGGGGCCTCAGCCCATTCTCATTTCTAGAAAGAATGTTGTAAGTGCCCAGAGGGTAGGACTGGAAATGGAACATTTGAGGTTTGCTCAGTAATCCTGCTGCTAAACAGAACTCAGAAATTAGTATGATGGCATAAACTACAATTAGTATGTAGTGAATGCATTTTGGGCTTTTTTTGCCAAGGTTCAGTCTTGCATTGGTTGTATAAATTTCTGTCTCCTTTACTTGCATGGTAGATTATAGTTTCCAGGAAAATGAAACTATTACAAATCATTAAGACAGGATGAGAAAACATTATTAAAGCAATTATGACCACAATATTTAAATGGTTATACAGGAATTAATGATGCAATAGCTTGCAGTATTCTGCAATTTTATTATTAGCAGAATTTAGCTGTACATTCCAAAGGAAAATTTAGCTGTTTGGTTTTTTTTAAATAGAAGAACAATATTTATTTTAATAAATTACATTTATACATAATTATTTAAAAACCCCCAGCGACAATGTTCTATTAAACTGCCCTCAATAACAGTTTCTATACATTAATATTATTGTTTGTTTTCACACTTGCTCAAAATATATGAAGAGATGTTATTCATACTTACCCTTGACATAATCTTTTTCTGATTAAATATCTTTGAGATTTTACCTTCAATGATTCACATATGTTCAACTCAGTGACTAAATTCTGCTCAGTGCTTTGCTAATCACTGTCATACAATCTGTTTATTTTATCAGTTTCAATTTGCTAAAAATCTAATTGGAGATGTTGTGATAGTATTATAGTTTTGAGATGGCAATTTTAATTAAGAAGCTTTTTTTTCTAAGGCTTTGCAGTTCTGGTTCGTGACATGAAGTACTAGATGAGAACAGTTTTTACTTCTGAAAAGAAATTTGAATCCTGTTATACCTGTTGAACAATGAGAAGATAATTTAGTTCTTTAAGACATGTTTTGACAAAACATCTCCTGCAAAAGCAGTATGCCTTGTGAAATGGCACAGAGCAAAGCTAGAGTAGCTTGGCTCCCCATACACTTTCCATATCTGTGTCTTTCTGTACTGTGTTACATAGACAGAAAAACCCCCAGAAATATTACTTATTGTGAGGATATGTAGAATGGGTGTTTCAAAATTTAAAAAGAAGCTGTGAAAAGAGTGAAAAGAAAAGTGAAAAAGAGAGCAAATCAGATAAAGGAGAAATAACTTTATTTTTAAGTGACATACTAATGAAGACAAACTACAGGAAAATAGTTTCCTTTTCATTTATATTCTGTTCCTTTTCTATGATTTGTGCTTATGTCACATAAGATGTGTAAAATGAGACCCTGGAAGCCACACTCTATAGAAGAGGAGGAAGAGGTTTTCACTTGAAATGACCTCATGCAATGCATTCAAAACATTTTTACTCAGCAATTCAGGCAAAAATAAAAGCAGAAATAATGTTTTAGTTACAGAGAACAATAACCTGGTGATTTTGTCTAAAACTTCCAAATCATGATTGCTCAAATACAATGCTCCTTCTTGCATGGTGGGATATAAATGAGCCAGGTTTTGCTATGAGTGGGTTTTTTTACACTACATGTTTAATGTTGTCCATGGACAACAGTGAATCATTAGTATGGGAATGACTCATTCACATGGGAATACAATGAAGAATGGATTGGTTTCAGTTTAGAAAAAATGAATGGAGTCATAAAAGTTATTAGCAGAAAAAAAACCCCAACTTAATAGCTTGCAACAGATTCATCTGCCTTGCTGAGCTGGAAAATTAAGATTTGGAACAGGGGACAATAAGTCCCTTCAGAACATGGAATCACTCAGAGTGATCAAGTTGGTGGTAGGGATCTTCCCAGCCAGAGAAGAACCTCAAATTGATCTGAGTGGAGCTTTTCAAAACTTTTTATAAAACTGTTTGTGAACTTTTCAAAACAGTTTGTGAAACACAAAGAACTTTAAGTCCTACAAAATGCTCACATAGAAGTTGTTTCTGGGATATGAATTTTCAGCAGAACCAAGCATGGGACAGATGCACATAAGAAACAGAGGTATAATCACCTCTTTCATTAGTTTTTATTGAATTGACTTGCAGTTTGGCTTGGATGTAGATTCACATCCATTTCAGCTGCAGCCCTGTGGAACAAGTAATACTCAAATCTATGCAAAAAGAGGTTCCATACCCCAGTGTCTCCACTCCCTTTCTTTCAGCATTTGCAGTCCCTTTATTTCCCACCTTCTCTAAACTGTTGGGAGCACTTTTTTTTTTTGAGGAAACCTTCTGATTTTGCCACCTTTTAATTCAGAAATGGGAGTCTGAATACTGCAGAAACACTGCAATGAGGAATGTTCAAAACTTGTAACAGGTACTCTGCAGAGGTTGATACAGAGAATGACATGAAAACAGCCTGGTTCTCACCAGCAGAAAGGGCTAGTGAGTAACAAACTACCCTTCAGCCTTTAATTATACAAATATTGCATGGGTTAAGTATTGAGGCACAACTCTCCCAGTGCTATGGCTATAGAGCCACAAAGTCAATAATATTTCAAGGTTTCACTTCTAGTGAAGGATATCTCAGTAACTTGAACAATAGGAACTAGAAGTAATAAAATATATCTAATTAGGTAGTGTTTAGATTACTGAAGTAGCCTAACAAGAAATATGCCTAAAATAGCTTTTGGCACAGGCAAACTCTTCTATTCTGCATCAGAAATGATAAAAATATTAGTATAAACAAAATAGTAATCATTATGACCTGAAATATTATTATGCATGTGGAAGTATTTGGAGTTAAGAAACTCTATAACAGTGAGTAAAAAGCAATTTTCAGCAAGGCTGGGTCCCCTATGCTTCCTCTGGGGGGAATAGGATTTGCATGTTCTTGACTGTGATATACCCTTTGGGGTAATAACACAACAGAGGCTTGCAGGATGTTCAGCCACAGATTTTGTTACCACTGTATTCAATTCAGTTGCCAATTGTATTATGTGCAGGTAGTTTATAGGAAAGTGGTGTTCTGTTCCAGTTTTGCATTGAAGAATTGTATTTGCAGAATTATCAGCATAGCACTTATCCACTTCCACAAGTCACATAAATTATATTAAATGAACAATGAATATGACATTATTTGAGTGACAGCTATAGGTAAGACAATTTCATTCTTTCCAGGACAACTGCTGGGAAAATTTTCAACCTTTTAAAAACCAGGAAATTCCTTGGTAAGATTATAATAATGCTGAAAATACTTATGCACATTGTGGATGACCCATACAAGGTTCTACTGCTGCAGGAAATCAGGTATGCAGCTTTCTCAGAGCAATCAAGAAAGCTAACCTGTTACTAAGAAAATAACATTTAATTAACACTAGCAAAGAGAGTGACTTGCAAATCGTTTTGCAAACACTGGAAGATCAAAGTAATGAATATTAAAAGATCAATTCAGATAAATGCACTACTTGGTTCTATTATGGGCTTCTTCCCAAGCAAGGATTCTATATTAAAAACCAAGGATCACAGGCAATTCCCAGGTAAGTTAAGAGTGACATTTAGAATAACATGCTGTGCGTGTAGCTGGTGACTGTTAAACAACTGGGTAGGTGTCTGAGTTATTAATCATGTCCTTGACTCAACCTGGTGCCTCTCCTGAAGACAAGTGCCTGAGTCTTAAAGAAATACAGCTCTGTGAAGAGCTTTATGGTCAGAGGATTTGGCTAGAAATACAGAAATCTTGGTTTAATACTTCTTTATTGACTCAACAAATTTAAACCTACACCACTAATTCAAAAAATTCCCAGGCATTATTATGGGTCTGAGACAGAGCACGATGCTGCAACCTGGCAGAGTGGGCACTAGACTTTAAAAGGGAATGATCTGGACACAGCAATCTGGATCTGGAATGATCTGTACTGACTCCTTAAAGAACTGGAAAATTTCTAAAACTTGCTAAAGGAGGAAGGCCTCTTCAGAAACTGTCCTAGGCATTAAATTGCTCCAGCTTAGGTATTTTTCCATACTTTTCTATTCCCTTTCAAGTCATATTCATATAAATAAAAACAAAACCCCACACCTTTGAAACTGGCTAATTAATCAGCTCTGTTAGAGTTTCACAGCTCTTCATGGTGAAGAAATGTCATGTTTTAAAAGATGCAGTTACTTGCTGAGATGAACTTGAAAGCTGAATGTGTAGTAGATATGCTCTGATAATGTCTCTCAAGTAGATTTCCTTGGAGAACATATACAGGAAATGACATAATTTTGGATCCTAATCTAGCTGTATAAGCAAGGTGTGAGCCAAGCATTGTGAACTGCTCAGCTCTGTCAATTGTAGGCATCTCTGGAATTTAGTTTTAAAATGTGACTCAGCTTGGTATTTTGTATGCCAGCACAGTGAGGATTTTTTATTTTTTTGGTGCCGTTAGGACTTGAATTTCAAACTTCATTGCAGACTAGTTACCTCACTCTTGTCATGCTTTTGGCCCTTGTAGGATTGTTTTCAGAGAGATTACTGCACAAAAGGATGGAGGGTAGATTTATGTTTCAGATTTAGAGTAAATTTAGATCGGATTAAGAGTGGATTAAGTTGCATATAAAAATATTTTACATGACTTTTTTTTTTTTTTTGTATTTTAAGGTATCTAGATAGCAGGAAGCTTTTTCTTCTAATTCAGATTAAATGTTTATTATGCTTTTGTATAGACAAGGAAGATACTGCAGGCAGAACAAAAAGGGCATTGTTCCTAGGTTATTTTCATTGTTTTGTTAGAGCACGTCTCAAGATAATTTTCTTCCTTCCAATTACAAATCTGGCATGTTCCAGAGACATGGAATGTACAATAATTATAATGATCAAGTAGTAGGGTGTTTGAATGTGTGCCTAAAATGCATGGGTAATTGGTATAAAATGTGAAAATATTTGATTAAATGCCCTGAGACACTCCTCTTTGCATCTTAAATAGGCAATTGTGGTGTGGAGACTTCATGCAAATAGCCCCTGATGTGATGTGCTTTGCTCATATCTATTACATACGGTTACAGTAGTTCAGACTGAGTTTCCTCAAAAACAACTGCTTTCCAAGCTTTAGCAAAATAAACCAACATAGGAAACTAAAATTGTTCTGCACATGTCAATCTGTTGTTCAGTTTATTTATGCAGATGATCTTTCTTGTGCTCTTAGAGCTGTAAGAACACCTTCATGTTTGTGAGTGGTTTATCAAATGAACCATCTGGACCTAGTTGGCCTTTATTTTCTCCATAAGTAATCATATGCTCCTTTACCTTAATTTTAATCTACTTTTAAATATCTATGTTTGAGATTATTCAGTTTATCATATTTAACAATTAAGACTTAATTGATTATTCTCAATAATGTCGTTTTCCTGGTCCTGACATTGCAATCTGCCCTTAGAAGAAAGACAGAAGGGAGAGAAGACAGATTTAAAGAATTCCCTAAAACCAGGTAGAAGGGTACTTCACTGGTTATGGACTTCAGGTGTATAATTTTCTAATTCTAAATATTTCCAAGAAGACATGTCTAGAATTACTTATGTCAGTACTTTTCAAACATTTTAAGTTGCATCTGGACGGTTGAATAATTCCTGCAAAATAACTCTGAAAAGTTCTGTTTTCTTTATGTAAATATCATCTTAACTGTGTTCCTTCCAAAAATGAAGATTCCTGAGGGAAAATTTGACTGAGGAATGCTGTAATAATTGTACAGAAAATGCATTGTGTTTTCTGAAGCTGTGCTGAAGTTTTATGAGAAATTATGAGTCACATTTTTTTTCTTAAATTACTCTTATTTCCAATCCTAGGACTATACATATGCAGTAATATGAAATCACATTTCCCCCAAATGATAAAAAAACAAAAATATTACTCTCTGTTCCTTTTTGCCTGATGGTTTTTTTGCATGGGACCAATGGACAGTACTCTATTTTTCCATTCTTTCCAGACCATACCAACAGTACATAGTTCGATTTCTATGCTTGTTTTTGTATTTGTTTTATTTTTTTCTCCAGGGTGTTCTGATGTCTGCAAGTGAAAAGGACAAAGGTTTTGTGCACACAGCATGACTGTTCAGGAGGGTGTAGCACTGTCTCATTTTGAACTTGCCACTAGCAGCATCAGGTTAGAGGAAGTAATCTGTGACCTATCAAAATGTACCTGACATCAGATTCAGCCTGCTCTGAAGGCTGATTCCTGCAGGGCTTTGATTTTGAATCCTGGGATGACAGAGTGACAAGTTACTGCTCTGTCATGAAGACAGCTATCTCCATGAGATGACAGAAAAACCTGTGAATAAAAAACCCCAATAAATGTCACTCTATTTGTTATCAGATGATACCATATCTAAAGCAAACACTGAAAATGGTACCTAGACCTCTGGCTATTTGTCTGCCTTGAACCTACTTCAGTCCACAGAAAGCAAGAAGCATATAGTCAAAGTGAAGAGGCAAACACAAGATATTCAATATCCTGGTAAAAAGAGACAATGGAGTAAAGGAACAGATATATAGAAGTTAAGTGGTCAGATTACATTCAGCGGGGGATAAAAGTTTTGAAGGATAGGATCAGCTAAGTGCCGGAAATAAAAAGACTATAGTGGTTATAACCAGACAGTGGGAGGCTCAGGGCTGGAGTGATAGCAGACAGCAGCAGAGACTGAAAGGTGATAAAACTGAATGGATGAAATAGGATTAAGAGAGATATAAATAAATTAAATCAATTGAAACCCTCTGCCATATAATTATATATACAGTATTTTACTTATCATAAAGCTCAGAAAATAACATTTTCAACAAGCCATACTTGTTTGAAAAAAAAAGACCAAAAATGTGCTAAACAAACATACACGTGCATAAAGGGAATGTATTTTTGTAATTCTCTCTATCTTTCTTGAAATATTTTCCTCTCTCTAAAAGCCTTCCTGTGTCAATTAGAAGCAGCCATTCTGTGAAAGGCATCACATTGTGCTGTTCAAATAAATTTTATGGCAAGAAATTTCCCTGACAAAACTGACTTAATCAAAAGACCCTTTTGCTGTATTATGGCAGGGCTTTTTTGTTTGTTTGTTTGTTTTTTTGTTTTGTTTTGATTTTCTGGTTTTTCTGGCAAAGCATCTGCAAGGAATCTTTCCATCAAATGGGTAAGATTTATATATATATTCCATATTGATGATCTATTAGTTGTAGTAGAATCCACCAGTAGATTCTAGTAGTGAGATCAATCTCAACTGATCTATCCATCAAGTGGGCAACACTTATACATAGTCTATATTTGTGATCTAGTAGATAATCTCAAGTAATTTTATGTGGTTGAATCAGCATGCAGTCAAAGTCAGTGTCATGTTATTAGTCATTCCAGAGAAACTAGTGCCTCCAAAGTTCAGTTCATCTACTTAGTTCCACAAGGAAGGAATCTAGTAAAATAATATTCAAATGCCTGAAGTTAGGCAAGAGGAATATCACCCAAAGTGCCCCAGAAAAGCTAAGCAAAGTAACATGGATCTACTGTTATCAGTGGAATTATTTATCAACAAAAACCCTTGATGGTTTAAGTTCAGGATACAGACCCAAATTTGTATTTGTGGCCTCTGTCCTTTATGAATTACAAATGTCCTCTGAAAGGTGCTGGAGAAGCTAAATGCTTCTAACTAGCATTTGGGATAATAATAGGCTAAGTTAGAAGAAAAAGAGAGAAAATGAGTGATAAACTTTGCTTGGGATGTCTTTTATTAATAACAGGTACGAATTGCTGCAGCTGTGAGGGAAGATGGTTAGCTGGCACTCAGCCCCAGAATCATCTACACTCTGGGAAATGTGGCCTCAGGAGTTGCCTACGGATCACTAGAAGCACTTTATCTGACTGGTGCTATCTAACTTCTTCAAAGAGGTCTGTGTCCAATAAATTTGCTTTCTTATACTGTTTTTATGTGTCAAGCACCATGGAGTGGAATACACTGGCTGGCAAAGAAAAGCAGAGTGGCAAGGATTTCAGTGAGTTATCACACATTTTTCAAAGCCAGCCTCAAGTGGCCTGTGCTATTATAACATGATTCCTAAAACTTTTTTTTCCATACCCATTTTTAGTACTCACTTAACCAGGAAATACTGGTTAAGTGAATAAATATGATATCCAAGAAATTAAGTCTTGAAAAAAAAAGGGAAGTAAAAATTACATAAATGATAATAATTTGATATTTCTTCAAGTTGTAAAAGGTTTGTGATCTGAAGCTTAAACAATTTATACATCTCTAGGGTATTAAGAAGGATTTAATAACTTTCTAGTGCTTTGATAACAGCTTTAGTTTTCCCTGAAATTTGGAGAGAGTTGCAAATTTTTTGTCAGATCAGTTAGGGTCATTGCTTTAAAATTTAAATCCAGCTTACTGTGGGATATATTGTATTCTATTTGCTTATTACAGAAAAAGATAGTTGAACCATCCAAAGAAAAGCCTGTATTGCTGCTCCAATCTGTGTTACATCTTCCTAATAAAGCAACTTCAGAGTTTTATCTATTTGACTGGAAGGAAAAAAAAGCCTACAAAGGCACAGATTTTAAGCCTGAAAAACGGAGACTGATATTACATAGGAACATTGATTTATTATGAGGAATAGGTAATAAAAGATTGCATTCTTAACTCATATTTTGTGAATTAAGAGGGCAAAATACAGCAGATACTGATCTCTGCACAGAGGTAAACAGCAGTTGCAAATACAAATTACTGTTTCACGACATGAAAGGTGTCCCAAGGAGCTCTACTTGGTGTCAATATAAAACCAACAAAACTTCTACTGAACTAGATAAGCCTTAGAAAACAGATGTCTTTTAAGAAGTATTAAAGTCAGAAAGTCAGCTGCCTGGGCTCAGCCAAAACCTGAGGCAGGATTTGAGAAAGGGAAAAGCATCTGTCTTTAAGTCACAGACTTATCTGGGATTGACAAAGGCCAGGTAATGGCTCACTGCCAGTAAACCCACTCCACTGAGATGGGGAGTGGGGCAGGTGGAACAAATCTCTCAGATTCTCCTGTACTTCTCCAGATTGCTACCAGGGGCAACATCTTTTTGTGCTACCCAAACAGCTAGAATCATTAGGACAGGGGTCAAAGAGTCCAGCCAGGCCCCAAAACTGTGCTTCATCCCTTTGGCATTGCTTAGCAATATGTTGTTTGTACTAGAGAAGAGTTTTAGCAGCCCTGCTCCCAGATTGCTGCTGTTTAAGCATTCTGTTACCATCTTGTATGGAGTTTGTGTAATCTATCAAGCCAAGAAGGAAAGTGCATATGTACATAAAGGATTCTGTTTGACTCAATTAGGATTTCCTACATCACATTAAATACTACTAAGCCTGGGTGGAAACACATCAGATCTCTGGGAATCTTTATTGACTGGTCTTTTTGTAATTTTGTCTGGTCACCAAGGGACTGGTAATTTGTCCTACCCTTCTCCTCTCCTTATGCCTGCCACTTCTGTCTTTGCCTTCTCTGTTCACTTCCCTGTGCTCACATTTCCTTCTACTTAGGTTATTTTCTCTTCAGTAAACCTCAGTTCTTACAACTGACTGTATATATATTGTCTGCATTCTTTATGAATCCACTTGAATGTCATTGTTACTAAATATGTATCTTGCATACAAGCTCTCCTAAATGCAGCAGAGAGCTATGATGTTTCCTAAGCACTGCAGCAGGCATGCACATTGTAATGGCTTAATGCTTT
Organism: Dicaeum eximium; assembly: GCA_013396995.1. Classification (NCBI taxonomy): domain Eukaryota; kingdom Metazoa; phylum Chordata; class Aves; order Passeriformes; family Dicaeidae; genus Dicaeum; species Dicaeum eximium. Next base: position 968,460 of record VWZP01008835.1, on the reverse strand, counting down.
CACACATTGAATTCTCACATGAAGTAGAGAAGTTACTTTTTCTGTGTACCTTTCAGGTATAAAAGGAAAGATTTTCCAACCTGTTCAGGACTTTTGAGGTGACTGAGTTTGAGCAGTGATGTGAATCTGTTTCCTAACTTATTGATGAGTGCTCTGTCAGTTTATGTGCTCTGCAAATCAACCCATCATGTACTCTGCAGGTCGAATTGTCATTTGCAATCTTATTTAGCCAAAGCAAACATTTTTTGATGAATGATGCACATTTATCTTCATAAGATGCAGAAACTTGCTGTGAGTAGTCCACTCATGAAGGACCTGAGATGCCTCTGCAGGTACCTGGGACCATTGCTTTTTCCTCAGCAGAGGACAGTTCAGCAGATGGGGTGAGATGCATGACACATAAAACATGCAGGGAATAAGATTAGACCAAATATTCCACTTCTTTTGTGAATATGGTTTCTATTTTGTCTCTTTGATAATTAATTTAGCTGGGAAAACCCAGTGGGGAAGTGGATCTCTGTGGGGTGAAACACAGCAACTTCTTGAGTCTGACAGTATGATCTGATAGGAGGCAGGGCAGCCCTTGACAGCTAAGAGGTTGAATTCTTTCTTACTGAACTGCCATTCTTCTGCAGAAGAATGTATTTCCTACCCATGAGGTCACTGCTTTGAATGCCTGCATTTGAGAGGAACTAGCTTAGATACAGGGAGGGTGGAAACTAGTAGTCTAAATGTTTTTCTGGAAAAAAAAATTGACCTACTAACTCCAGGTGACAAAGAAAACTTCTCTGTATTTAGAGACAGGCTGTAACTAAATGATGAATTATTTGATTATTTAGTATTTATATATTATATGCAAATGTTTGGTCAAAACTCTAGGAAATCTTCATAGGAACAAGTAAGATTTATAAGGTACATGTCAAGGATCATCAAAAAGAACACTGCTTTCTTTGAAAGTGGCTCAATCTGAGTGTAGCAGAGGTGATGCTGATGGGAGAAGGAGAATAAATAAAATAGAAGGAGAAAAGGCCTGTGAGGCTAAAACACTACTTCTCAGTACTCTAGGATTACAAAATAATCTGTTTCAAACTGTCATAAATTTTGATAGAATATTAGGGTATTTGTGAGTCAGGCTTCAAAAAACTGACTGGTAACATGTCTTTTGTGAGTCTGTAGCACTCAGCAGCAGCATGTTATGTGCTATGGAGGTTCATACACGTTTCTGGGATCGTGATCGCTTCCCCCGTGCCAGAGATTCTGATTCAGCTCTGCTAAGTATGATTCAGCTGTGCTAAGTATAAAACTTAAGGAAAAAATCCACTAGCAGAAAAAATGTGGTATGAGAAAAAACTCTAGTGCATAAAAATTGGACTACTCTGAAATTATATCACAGAGAGAGAAATTTTCTTCCATCTTGACTGTTCTTAAGCTTAGCTAATTCTACTCCTTAAGAATGTTGACCTCTTTAATGATATAGCCTTCAAAAGGAGTACAAGTGAAAATTTCTTTTTCTAAATGTAAAATTTCACACCCATGGTGTCCCAGTGAATCATCTTAAAAATAAATACAAACACTACTTTTTTATCCGACTGGCTGTGATTCTGAATACAGAATATCAAAGCCTCCAAGACTTTAGGATGAAAGAGCTATTGAGAGGGTCAACAGTTTTGAGGTGGTGTTAGCACACTTTTCCAAGTAGGTGTGCAGCAGATGCAAGAACTGAGAAAAGTGTGACCAGTACTGGAGTCAGAACTGGAAACAGTGCAGAGAGGAAGGTTGAAGCATAGGCAGAAAAGAGGGGTCTGGAGGGAAGGGGAACCTGTTGGTGATGTGCAGTAGGTCACACTGCACAGCTGATGTCTGTGCAGCCTTAGGGATGTCATGTACCCCAGAACTTTCTCTGTAGGAGCTGGGATAACCACTCCCAGGAACTGTGCCTGGGAACTGTTTCTGTTGAGTTGCAATAAATCGCCACAATGTGATGTGTGCCAAAGGCCACCCCAGCTCATTTAATCATAAATTTGTAATAGGTAACTGCAGGTAGGCAGTCAATACAGCCAAATAAAAAATCAGTGTCAGCTTTTCTTTGTATGTTGTTGCCTGATGATTTGCATAGCTGCTTAACCTAATGAGAATTGCACCTAATGCTTATTCAGGACTTGTATCTTTTTGCAGAAAACTGTTCTGTATTACTCATCAACTATCTACCTATGAGTTATGTTTTAGGCCTTGTTATTTTCTAGTTGTAAGTAATGATTCAGTTTAAGTTTTATTAATAGGAACCTAAAGAGAGAAGCAGATATCCCAAATCTTGAATTCCAAGGCTGTTCCATAAATTTTTAACAAAAAAGAAATCTCACCTTTTGATAAAAATGCAGTATGATTTTAGTTTTAGAACAAAATAAAACAAAACAACAACAAAAAAACCCAAACCCACAAAAAACAAACAAACAAATTTTAAAATAATCAAGATTTGTGCATAAATTTAAGTTTTATGCAACTTTAAATGAAATTAAAAGAAGAAAGTATTCATAAAGTAACTAATAAAGTAACTTGCTACCTGGTATGTAATGTATGCAATTCCTTCATTACTGCTGCAGATATACATTTCTTTGCCAGAAGGCAGAAGTTTTTTCTGAGGAAACGTGTTTAGACAGTGAATCTTTGCTTTAAAGGGACCTTTTGAGGTCTTAAGAAGCAGTTTTACATTAACTGTGGTATTACCTTAGCTGTGAAATGCAGTAGTAGTGCAATTTTAATTGGCCTTTGAGAACAGTAGTTTTCAAATGGTAATCTATGAGAAGACTTAAAATCCTAAAAAAACGAGGGCTGCTATTTTAATTATAATGACGTCTTGCTTGAAGAATTGATACTATCTAAGTGTTTGACTAGTTCATGTGATTAAGCAATCAGAAAATCGTCCCTCTTACAGTTTGCATTTTGTGTGGGAATCATGAATATTTTAAGAGCCGCTAAAAGTGGCTGCACAGAAACAAGCAAGAGGAAAAAAAATATCTTTTCATTGCTAGTATCTATAAACCCTTTCTATGATGTCAAGAACTTCAACAATGATAGCCAACAAATAGAAATATTTCTTTTTAATTGCTTCTACTTCCAATATGAACTGCATTCTACACATAAGAAAGAGTTCTACAATCTGTAAAAAGGGACAAGGATTTTTAGAGGTCCAGACAAGATAAACTGCATGGACTATGATAGCTTTTTTTCTCAATGCAACTGCAGAAATCTCAGAAGTATTTCATAAATATGTGAAAAAACCACAGTTTAGAAAAATAAGTCACTCCTTAGACAGTACAATATTACTGTGTTGGAATAATGTAATAATCCAAAACTGAAAAAAAAAGTTGTTTAGTCAGAATGAGTGTTGAACGAAATACTGTATTTTTTCAGAGCTGAAAAAGACTCACAGCCTTATATTGCAGCTGACAGAAATGAAAAGAGAGAAAAAGATGCTCAGTGAAGCTCCAGCACACAACACAGTGCAGTTTTCACCACACTGACGGTTTTAGTGCCTATAAACAGACAAAAGAGCAGCCTTTTTTAGTGCAAGAAACAAAAACTATTCCACCAGTAAATAAATGGGGGATTTTAGAAATTAAATGTCAATTTTATTTAATTCAAATAGCTATTAGAAGATATCATCTGTATGTATACAAAGAGCAATCATCCCTCAATTAAAATCTCTTGAGAGATATTATTAGGTGGAATTGGGTTCAAAAAGGCTTCTCTTAAATACAAAGTAGGTTGATAAAATATACAAAAATCCCTCTACAAACACAAATGTAGTGGATATCAAACAAGATGTGAGTGTACTCCAAAGCATTGCCATCTGTACACAGCAAATATAACACAACAAGGAAAAGCTCTTTTTTTTCCCCCAGAATTCCATCCTTTTTTGTGCTTAGTTTTTGAATATTGTTGGTATTCTTTTTAATATGTCAAGTGCTAAACCTGAACCCAAGTTTATACCTCTTTTTAAGTTATAAAAATGATCTTTCTTGTTTTAGTTGCACGCTATTCATTTTGTGTGGAGGCTGGCAATGTTAAAGTTATTGATTTAAATAGCAGCATTTAAAGGCAGTGCAATTTGCAAACACTTCCAGTAGCAAAGTTAGGACTTGAAAATAATGTTGCAAGCTATAATGAAAACTCCAGTTTCTCTCACTTCTTATTATGTTTTCACATTCTGCATTCTTGATGCAGGCTGAAAATCATTATGCAGGTTTTATAATACAATCATTATCTTGCCAGGAAGTATAGTACCATCATTTTACAGCAGAGCTTTTATAGTGTACTATAGTCACTTTTATCCCAGTGAGGTTTTACAAACATTCCTACCTGCATATTAGGCCAAGGTATAACCCCAACAGAAACTTTCCAAATAGAAGCAGAATAAATGGCAGGCACAGCAACAGGTAGAAGTACCTGTCTCATGCAATCAGAAAAAGACAGCAAACACTTGCATCCTGGGAGGTGCTGGGGCACCTCATTTTCTGTTTTGTTTCATTTAGGAGAGGACAGTGGCACACCAAGATGAAATCTTACAAAGAAGTCTGGTTTAGGCTGATAAAAGAGCAACTCAGGACCAAATCTGAATCAGGTGTGCTCACAACTGAAACTCTTTACAGACCACTAATTTAATGAATAGTAAGCCTTTACAGAAGCAGATAGCCCCATTCACACTTGAAAAAAATGTGCAATTTATATTATCTGGCAAACTGCACAGAACCTGAAATGAGCACCTTTTCCTCTTTCTACACATGTGTTTTTCATTGCTATTTGCCCAGGCTGGGTATTTTAAACTAATGCACCAGACCTGCTGACTCTCATGTTACAAAGCTAGTCAAGTTCAGTGATTTAACAGAAATATTTGTAGGTATGACTTTGCTGTAGAATCAGCCAGGAGGCTCAACACATTGGTTAGCCCCCAGGAAGAAAGCAAACACTGGAAGCTACTCTTGAGTTACCCTCTCCTGATGTGAGTGAGCTTGGCCTTAGAAGTTGCTGGGACTTTTGGGGTCATAACCTTTGTTCTACATCTTTAAGATCATATCTTTTCCCCCCATATCTTTGGGATCATATCTTTTGCTTTGCTGTGTTCAACACAAGTTTGAACCTTGTTGGGAGAATGTGACTTGTCTTTGAAGGCCCAGAGAAGGAAGTTTAGGGAACACAGTTAAGGACAGTGAACACAGGAGTATTTTACTGAGTGCACTCTTTCTGTAGGAGCTCACAGCAGTGAAAATGCAGCCCATGCTCTCAGTCAGGCTAAGGAGCATTAAAAGGAGAATTCCATTTGAGTGCCTAGCCTAGTGCTTCAGATGGGAGAAGGAAACAAAGAAACCCCACAAACAAGTAAACTTGGCTAACTCAAACAAATCCTTAAATCCTAAGTAGAATAGTGGATTTTGTGTCTGAATAGAGAAATTATAGCTAGCTGTATCTGTTACTACTGGCTGCATTTGGCAGGGGTGGCAGTGGTTTCTGTAAGGTAACAGGCACTGCTGAGAATTCAGAAGGAGATCACATTATTGAAAGTGGGAACTTTTGCTGTCAGTGAATTAACTGGGTAGGGACTATGATTTGTTAAATTGGGTTCAGCATAAAGAAATAAATTATATGTGATTAAACCATTGTCAGAGAAAAATACTTTAAATTGATTAAGCATTTAAACAAACGTAGGCTTGGAATGTACAGTTTGTAAAACACTGTATTAGTGAATATTGGAAAACTTCAAAATGTTCATATTTGTCTTTTGTTTTTATTTTATTTATATTTCTTTTGTAACACTTCCCCCCAGTTCTTTGCTGGATCCAATAACTATTAAAATACTGCTTTGTGATACTTTTTTTTAAGCAGCCATTGCAAAATACTTCTTGAAAACTAATTATGAATGATGAATGGTGAATTATGTTTGTAGTATCTAAAGGTTTCTATGTAGTAGTGTTTTCTTCTATCACAGAATAGAAACAAAGCTTCTGCAGTTGCGCATAAAAATATCCAGTAAGTACTTTAAAAACATCCCTCTCCCATCCATTTTAGGTAAATACTTCCTTTGTTTAGCAGAAAAATCAGTTAGGAAAAAAACCCTAATATTATTTTTCACAAATCAATCAACTGGTTTGAGTGCATTTATCTAAACCAATGCAGGTGCTTGCTTCACTGGCTGAATGGCTGACACTCATTTCTCATAGTCCTACTTAAGCAGACACTTAAATATTGTTGTACAGACCGTAGTGGCTGCTAAGTCCCAGATAAACTCAGTCTTTCATGGGTCTCACAGAATCACAACAGATTTTTTTAGTTTTGAGTTGAACCTTGGTGAAAATTTAAGGAGCAAGCAAGCTCACAGTCAGAGACAGTATTAAGTTCTACTTGTTACCTTCCTGTATAGGAAGACGCTTCTACAAGGATCATCTGTCTCTCTCAGGGTGGTTCTGAAATTCATTCCTCACAGAGTCTCAGTATACCTACAACAGTGCTGTTGATCATGAAGATCAGTTTTGGTTAGGCAAAGCAACAGAAGTAGTGTAATGACTGGTGATTCCATTACAGGTCACAACATACAGTGGAAAGCACCGAGTGTTCGCACCCTGACCTAGAGTTATATGGGTCACTGTCCTGTGCCTGAATGAAATGGGTGACACAAAATTCTCTGAAATACTACTTGACAAATGCCTGACTATGTTTGACAGATCCTTTATCCAAACACTAGATAGCATCTAGCACTAGTTTGGAGACTAGTACTGTAGCCTGGCAGCAGCAGTGTGCTTGGAAGAGTAGAAGGATTATTGTTTCACATAGACCAAAGAAACATTTTTTTTTTTCAATAGACCTGATGAGGGGGAAACCACACCGAAGAGAAAGAATGAAGGAAATTATTACTTTATTTGCTCTGGTCCTACCAGGCAGAGAAGAAATTAGAAGTGACTTACTAATGCACTCTATGAAGACTGAAACAGATAATGGTAGGTAATCTATCAATAATTCCTCAGCAAAAGTATTCCTTAGTATAGCAATTCCTCAAATTAGAGGAACCTGTGAATCACAGAAAATGGAGAGCAACATTTCTTTTTAGAAATGCGAGAAAAGGTTTTCAAGAAAGAGGATGAGAAAACTTAGCAGGCTGGAATGAACTTTGTAGCCTCCCCTGTTCTCAGAATTTGGTTGAACCTAAACCTGATGCTGATTGACAATTTACATGTAAACCCACTCGAGTAGAAGTTATTCTTCAGTGTGCAGACTGACACAACTTCATACATCTAGTATACTTCATCAGCCCTTTCCTGCCCATGAAATTAATTTTCATTTTTTATTTCTTTAACCACTAACTAAAACTGAAGGGCTATGTGAAAACAGATTCCAGAGAAACCAGCGAGTCTCATTTCTTCACCTAAAATATGGAAAAAAGCTTTTAAATTTTATTAATAAATCCAGGCCTTTTGCTTTCTATGCACATGCTCTTTACTGAAGGGACAAAGAAAAGGTAATCTTTGGAGTTTGGGTCATTAGTGCCTGTCTTCACTGAAAGACTGCTTGCAAAGCTCATGCAGCTTTCTTCTCCTTACGTTGCAGAATAATGCAATCCACATTGGCTATTCCACTTCTGGATAAACGCCCCTTGTTGACCCTTCTTCTCACCAGCCTCCACCCCCAGATCTGTAAACTAACTGTATCTGTACTGAATGGCTGATTCAAGCCCTCACAGCAGGGGTGGAATGTGATTAACAGCTCATGAAAGCAGATCATCAACGTGGTTTTACTGGAGGGGCAAATTTGTTGAATATTTATGGAGCATAACTTGAGCCAATTGTTCAGAAGCTCCAATATACAAGCCCCTAGAAGACTGTAAAGGAAAATGGCCATCTCAAACTGAGAAAGGTCTCTCAAAGTAAAATATTTAGCAGTTTTCATCTTTAAAAAATATAACTGTGCTCCAGTTCCTACAGCTGCAAACAACATTAGAAATAGTTAAGGCAGACCAGTATACAGAGTGAAATCATAGGCCACAAAAATTTCCTATGTTTTATATCCTGAGGGTAACAGCATAAACACAGTAATGCTTTGCAATTATGCAATGCCTTTGAGCTGAGGATCCCAAAATGTTTTACAAAAGTGGGTAGGAACTAAGCTTTTGAAGGACTTATAAACAGCAGTAGGGAGTCATCTATGTGGAGCTACGTGACAAACTGATTATTTTTTCTGTGATTCTGTGGCTAAAATGAAAAAAAAATTTACCAGAAGGTTCATTTGTGTCAATAAAAGATTAATTTTTTATTTTCTTGGTGAAGATGAAGGTCACACAAGTTCTTTCTTTCCTATCTAAAATAAAACACTATTTTATTTTGCAAATCAGACACCTTTTCTAATATATCTTTTATTTAAAATGTTTTAATAACAAATAAGTAGTGTTTTATTCTTATAAATAGTGACATGATTGAAAATTTTTATCTCATTTTGAGGTCTCTTGATTTGGATACCAATTCATTAAATATTTCTGCTCTTCTCCTTTCTAATTTATGAAGCTCAGTTCCACTCTGCTACCATTTATGTCACTAATAGTTCTACATCCTGAATTTGCAGCAGTAACTAGTCCTACTGTGTGATGATTGATGTAACAACTCAATCTGAAAGCAGTACCATGATGCCTGAAATACACTTAATTGCATTCCAAGCCAAGCCAAGGAGGGGATGGGTGGAGTTTCAAGGCAAGCAGTAACTCCAGTTATTAAGAAGCTGTAAGTAATGCTAATAGTAAAGGCTATCTGTATTGTGAATCATTCTTAATGTAAAATGAAATATCTGAAATAAACCTTGCTAATATTCGTAAAGTCTGAAACAATTAATTCAAACAATATGAAAGGAACAAAAGCCATTAAAACTTTTAATGAATTGTGTTCCATTACTATGTTGAAATTTTAAAGTTTTCTTACAATAGCTGTGAGTAGTTGGGAAACTAGGAAAAAAAGCAAAAAGGGAAAATAAACTCTTTGGTTCTCCAGTTTCCAGGAAAGCCTTGTGGTTGGCCTAGAAAAACCTCAAGCATGTAAGTTTGACCATTCTTCTGTTGTACTCTGGGAGTGCAGCATGTGCCTGGCTCTGGCTGTAGCTTCCTCCACTTATAGAAACTTTTTAATTGACAGGGCCCTGGAAAAAAGCATGGTAGCAAAGATTTGTGAACTGAAGTTCTTGATTTTAATTAAATCTCTTCTAATTTTTCATAAATTGATGTCATCTAGGATATAGCTTTTGATGGCTTATGCTCAAGTAAGGTTTTTGTCTGTATAAACCTGTCCACAAGTTATCCTCTGCAGACTTGAGTTTTGGAATAATTAAAGACATTAGTGTCAGGGAATCAATCACAGCTTTTGCTGGGGTCTAGTGCCAGATGGAGAAGTTTATTCTGAACAGAAATTCTAGCTAAGGATTTGGCAGTGGTGAGTGTCAAATAGAGGAAAGACCTCAAAACATGAAGAAAGAAAAGACCCTTAACAAAGAAACTGTCTGAAACATGGAATGTTTCTACTTTTCTTGTCAGTAATATGTGAACTAACACATGTGCAGATGTAACTATATACACAGCCACACACCCTATTTGTACCCTGATTAGGTTTTCACATGCATACTGAGATCTCAAAAAAATTTCTCCAAACTGAGCACCTTTAGTGCACAGAGAGGTAACATCAAAAAATACAGGCTCTAATATAAGGAATGAACTTCTCAGACATTCTTGCAAGCAACGTTCTTGCCATCTAAATGTCACAAAGTTAAGGTAAGTCTAATGACTGTAAAGGCACATATAGTCACTGAATCTTCTCAGGTATTTTTATTTTTCAGAATCTGAAAATGTGAAGACAGAAGGTTTTCCATAATGTGCCCAACTTCCCTTGTCTAATCACATATAAAAATGAATAGACTGAGAAAATAATTTTATTTTTGATTCTAAGAATCCCTTTAAGATTTTGATTTTGGTCAAAGATATTGGAAGGTTGTTTTTGGTACGCAGATTGTTTTTCTCATAAAGTTTTTATATAAGAGCAATCTGATTTTTCTTTTCCTCAGGCTAGTTGGTAAGTCTCTTTCCTAAGAATTCATCTTTGTGAACTATACTGGAGAATTCATTATTTGTGACAATATATATATAAATATAAAGGATTGGAATACGTTTCATTACTTATATTCATGTTTCAAAGAGTAGATCCATTCAAGATGCACTGCTTCACTATTCTTTTTTTTGTAGGAAAGTATAATATGCTTGTGGTTAAATAGTCTCAGAAGATTCCCCTTCTTCTTTTTTTATAGCTCTGTTTCATATTTCCCACAGCCATGAAAGACCACACAAATAAAATAGTTCTGCAAAAATGAACAGCAGAGTATCACAGAAATTATCTTTGTTAATTTGAGCACATAACAGTTGTCAAACTTGGTATTAATTTTTAATGTGAGATACTTACTGTTTCTTTTTCTCTTATCTTCAAGAAGAAAAGGAGATGATGCTTTGTTTTAAAAATTAAAGAGGACATGCAAGTAACAGTTTGTACTGCTCTGTATGGAACCAAAATTCTTCTGTAATCCTGTAGAAAAAATGTAGTTATTTACCTAAGAAAAAAAGTCTTTCCACTAAATTCATACTGCTTGGTGATTTATAGAGCAGAATAAATACTGTAAAAAACCCCAAGTATATTCATACATTTAAAAAAAAATTTACCTTAGCTGTGCTTGTATCCTTTTTATATTCTCTTCCCAAGAATACTACAGCAACATTTTTTTTCTAGAAGGAACATGTATAAAAATAGACAAATATTAGCATGACTATTTCAGAATGTGTATGGAAAAAATATTTAATTTTATAAACATTTGTATATAAAATACATTTCCCAGACTCAGTAAAATACTTAGGCATATGGTTTTTCTCATTGTTTTTGAAATTTATACTTGGGGAGATGAGAAATAACTTGAAAGTAGTATATTACTCGAAAGTTTAGTTCACTTCTAAGAAAGATGAATTTCATATATGTAGATAAATCAGAACACGGATGATACTCTATTAGAAGGGATAAAACATGGAAACAAGTTGTCACATGACATTTTTGCCTTCCATTCAAAATTAGTTTAATTCTGAAAGTCTAAGTCTCATCATGGACTTGTAAAGAAGACACGACTTAAGATTTCTTAAAGAGAAAATACTCAGTAGTTAAGTTTTCCAGAATTTCACAATTTTTGAGCAGGTAAAAAATAATATAAATTATGTATGATAATTTTTTCATTGAATAGTTAGAAAACTATCCAGTTAAATGGAATAGAGGATCTTCTTTAAATTCATGATTGGTGACATGCAGTTTTTTTCTATTTCTGGCATTTTTATTACTGCCATCTTTTTCTACTTTAAACAAAATTATTCTGTTGGCTAGCAGTTTCATTCTGGTTGTAGTCAGTGGCACCAGGGCAAGCTCAGGCCAAGGCTGCAAATAAATAACAGAATTTTTCTGGGGCCTTGTCAGTACCTGCTCATTAGTTTTCATCCAATAACTATTGAGGTCAGCAGAAAATCTTCTGATACACTTTGGCTGCATCTCTGAGAAAGAAGAATCTGTATTTTTCTGGAAATCATGGCTGCATTGAGAAATGAAAGGGTTGGTCTGGAGAAATCTGCCAGTTCCTTGTTCTGAGGAGTCAACACATAACAGTGATTCACTTCCCTGATAAGTTCATTACTTTTCCTGGTAGATCATTCCATTTTTATTACATACAAGCAGTAATTAAAAATATTTTCTAAAAGTCATAAGGTAGCTAAACTATCTGTAATTAATATTTTTTGTACACTTTGTATTATTTGTGCTAGACTTCAGTTCTTATATTCTTGGGGAAAAGCTATTAATTTGTACATTGTGGCTGAAATTATCCCCCTCTCAGGGTAAATATGTTCAGCAATTCTCATTCTTATTATATTTAGGTGTGGGTACCATACAGACTTCTCTCTATTGCTATTTTTACTTTTTTATTTTTCTCCTTATTTTCCTCCTTTATTTCCTTTATTTCCTTCCTTCCTGCCTTCCTGCCTTCCTCTTTATTTAAGAGGAAAAAGCGTAGACAACTTTTTATTATAATTTTTTGTACAACAGTGACAATTGCTTGATGTCATTCTCCTTTTTTGTACTGATATGCTATTACTCTTGCGAAATCAATTGGTTCTGCAGCTCTCAAAAACTGAAGGACTCTTAAAATAGCCAACAATAAATCTCTAGTGTTTAGTTAAGCATCACAGTAAGGAATACACTGGGCAGGCTGCTTAAAGCAAAGCTAGTACACTAACCATGTCCTTTGGGATTTTTTCCCATGATTTTCTCATACTGGAATTCTGGAGCTGAAATTCAAAAGCTGAGAATATCTTTTCTTATTTCCTGCTACTAAGAGTAGAATAAAAGCTTCCCATAAAAGCATTCTCAGTAAGCAAAAATATATATATAACTCTATATATAGAGAGAGAGTTCCAGAGCTGATTTTTTCAGACCTTGTTTTAATGTTTTAGATTCTGAACAGTCCTAAATGCTTTCAGCCATCATATAATTTAACGTTGAGTCATTCTACATTCCTGAAAGAAACCTTCTCTTATGCGTGATTACATATTGTTAAAATGGATAGGTTAATTTTGCAACATGAATTTTTCATGGTAGCTGTTCTGCTACTATTTTAGTCTGTTTATAATGATATACTCAGTGCAACAGCCCTCTTATATACAATTACAATTTTGAAAAGTGACTAACTTTGGTTACAGCTATATACATAATTTCAGACGCTCTCCTGTGGAAGAGTTTGCATGGACATTTTTGTGTCTTTCTACACCCAAATAAAGATATTTGACAGAACATACCACACTACAGCCAAACAGAGTGGATCTGCTTTATATATATGATTTATGTTAGAGAACTCCTGGATATAGGAGGTCCATTTGCACCACAGTACCTAAGAATTTTGCTTTTGCACACAGACACAAAAGAAAAAGGAAAAAAGCCCTCTTGCTGTCAAGTTATGAAAAAATTTTTGAAAAACCTTAAAATTAAAATTCAGGTTAAGCCTCTGCTCCATTTCTCTGGTTTTACTTCATGTCTCTCAAACATGAGCAGAGAGAATTGACATTTGGTGGCCTTCTCTTGTTTGCTTAGCAAAATGGAAGGTTAAATTGGCAGAGACTGACAAATACTGAAACAGTCATTAAAGAGGAAATTAATGGAGCTAGAAGATGCTGTACAGCATTCCACTTTATTTTACAGCGAGGACGACAAAGGTTCTTAAAGAACAGTCTGTTATTATCAAATTGCCTATAGGTCAATGCAAAACTGCTATACAGCAAGGAGCAGCAACTGAGAGAAAGAGGAGAGGTTAGGCAAACAAGAAAAGCACAAAAAGCATCTGTGTTGCAATTTCTTTCATTCTACAGAGAAACAGCTTTGGATTGTCCCCATGTGGAGGATGATAGAGATAAGAAGCTCTCTGGTGGTAAGCATCTGGGATGGGAGGGAAGATCATAGGATATTGTGGGATTCTCTTTGTTTCTTTCTTTAACTGTATGTCTTTGCTGGTTTTTGAAGCTTTTCCAAACCCCAAGGCTTCTGAAGTTCTTGCATCACTCATTTTAACTTTTTTTTTTTTATATAACAATGTCAGAGCAATGTTAACACAGGAGAATATCTGTGTTAGGCCCCTAATTAGATTCATATTCATATTGAAATTTTAAGAAGTCACCAGCACAAATGAGTTACTGCAATGATTACTTCCCTCCTGATGGGAAAAGATAGCAATTGTTCTGCTACCTACTAGTCCCGAGCCAAGGATGTCCATAGATTGAAGTTTAATTGAAGTTCAAATAGACTGTGACATAATGAACTTCATTCTTCAGTGCTGCCTTGAACAAACCAAGGCTTCCCCACTAAGTCTCAAATTGTCTTGGAAGATCCTTGCAAACTCAGTGTATGTGTGGTAGTGTTGTTTGAAATCAATTATAATCTTCAGAGTCTTTAGTACCAGAAGACATTGTACTTCACTGGAGAATGACCAAATAAATATTGGAGTGTTGCCATGTAAGTCAAAAGAAGAGAAACATGTTGCTGGAGCCAATTTGCTGTAGGGAACTACTTTAGGGGGTGGGAGGAAAGAGTTTAGGGCACAAGGGAACAAACCTAAACATGCCTTATATTTATTCATCGCTGTGTAGGCAAATCTCCAGTGGCCTTACCTTTCATGCTGAACATTTAAATTTTTTTTTGTAGACAAACAAGAGCTCAGTAAATATTCTATTTTCAAGGACTGTGCTTATCCCACTCATCATGTACTCTTTGATCAGTGGGAAACTGAAGTAAAGGCAATGCTTTTGGGACTGATCTAGAAAGCTAGATAGTTTTATTTACATGGATAGAAATAGACAAACCTATGCTAATGAGTAGGGGCTGTACATGGAAACCTTTAAAAGATAACTTAGGAAGTATTAACTTGTCTGTATGTAAAGGCCATTCAGACTTTTTTTTTGCTAATGAGGATGAAAAAGAAGCAGTAAAGTAGCAAACTAATTATCACCATGGATTGAAAAGAAATCACACACTTGACATCTGATCTACAGGCAGTTGATATAGCAATTTGTTGAAAACTGTGTTGAAGAATACTATTTTCTTTTAGTATCTTTAATGCTTTTGGTGATTTATATCCAGAGAAAAGAATTTGAAATTAGAAGCCAAAATCCAGTGATCTTTTATACTTGTTTCCATAAGAAATCAGGTCTTTCTCAGTCAGTTTGTCTGACTTTCTGTCTGTTTCTGAAAAATATCATCTTTTACCCCCTGAGACTTAAAACAGGCTATAATTTCTCAAAAAGCCTAATTAAGTGTGAAATTTTGAAATATATTAGAGCATTTCCCCAACTTAATTTTGTATTGAGATGTGCATGTAATATATCTTCATAAAGTTTAAACGAAAGTTGATGGATTGAATACAAAAGTAGCTTAGAACATCTCATCAATAATGAAAAAAACCATGTCGAACTCTTGCTAGTTTATTAAACCAAAGTTTTTGTACAAGAATTCACTTGTATAGACAATTATATTAATAAAAACTGCTTTTTACTTAATTGTGATGGACAAAACGTTCTCAGGATTAAGTCACTTCATTGGTCATTGTTGAAGTTAAATGTTAGAATTCAGCTTAGGGTACTTTTTTTTTTTTTTCCAAATCCACTATCAGTAGACACAAGTTACTCTGAGTCATAACTTGCAGAGATTTTCTCACTATCACTGCTGGTTACACCCCCACTGACAGCAGCTGTAATCACTGGTCATTTGCCACATACAGTGACATGACTGACTAAATACCAAAGTGATTTCCAAGATTTGAAGCTGTATGCAATGAAACTATTAACTGTATAAATTCAAAAGGAATTATGCCTGCCTGCAAATGAGTGTGATTTACAAGTGCATGGGTCGTAAGAGGTGATAGGAAATATCAAAATATTAATAAAATGTTGTGAATGAAATGCAAGATTAAATAGAGAAAACCTGACAATTGCCACATCTGCTTGTTACTGTCTTTTTTTCTGCTCTTTTTCTACCTTTTTAATCAGTCCTCTTGGTCAATTAGATAATTTTACACCTTGATTTCTAATTTGGCTGAATTTGGCACTAGATGCGGAACATAGATGGGCTCTACCTTGTCATTTTGATTTGGAAGCTCTAAATACTGACAAAAGACTGTAGTTATTTGCTGATTCATTGTCATCATCATAGTAAATACACCTCTGTATGGAACCTGATGTGTTTTGCACTCTTTTTTTTTTTGTTATAACCATATTTTTTCAAATGTAATTTATAAGGAAAGATGGTATATTGAACAGTGAATTTTCATTATTTTCCAATATTTTGTGATTTTTTTCCTTCATTTTTGATCAAGAACACTATTCACTTTCTTGTGCTGAAAAGTAACCAATGGCCCTTGGTGAGAGCCTTTACCAAAATGACAGGGGAGCCTAAAATGAGAAACTTTTTGACAACTGGACATAAATAAGTTTGAGGACTCCAAAGTCATATTTTATCTTGGCAGCTGCCCCGAGTGGTTTAATTGGAAAATGCTTTCAGTTGTGTGACTGAGAAAGAAGAATGTGACTCTGGACTATATAAAGTTTCTAGATTTGTGATTGTCTTAGTTTTCCCATGTTCTTGTGCTTGGGACTTGTTAGGGCACTTACACAAACTGCTTTTGTAACATGCCTCAGTAGTTCTGGATTTTTAGGAGTGTGCACACAGTGGAAGGTGGATTCAGCTACCAAAAGAAACTTTTTGTTCTAAGAAACATTTTGATTTGCTTAATCTGTAACCTACAGGGGAATACCATTCAGTGGGTTGTCAGAGTTCACATGATTCTGTATGTAATTACATTGGTATTATAATTGCCTGTAAATGTCTAAGCTGGAAATGATGTAAGTTTCTGACCAGGGGGTATGTTTTTACATTATTGCATTATTCATGTTTAAAGCAAGTCGCTGAGGAATATAATTGGAAAGAGAGAAAACAAGGAATTTAGATTAAAGCCCTTTATAGCAAAAGAATTTGGGTTTGGAAGATTTATTTTGTTTTGCACTCATTGTTGTATGGCAGGATTGTTGTAAGGCAGATTAAGACATTTTCTATCCTATAGAATCATTATTTCTGCTCGAAAAAGAATTAAAATTTAATAATTGGGAGGATTTTGAAAGAAGTCTTGACCTTATGAACAATCCCTGAAAATAATGTGTTTTGGAGCAAAACAAATCATTGTGAGATCGTACAGATTCATGTACTACGTTGCAAAATAGCAATAATTTGGGGAATGATATAATAACACTAATCAGATTGCAAAGTAGTTAAATGTAGTTTCAGTATGATTATGGACTACTTTCCTCTGTTTTTCTGGAGAAGTGGAATCAGCTTCTTTATATTTCACAGGAAAAGTCATAAAATCAGTAAGATTAGAAATGTAGAAATTTCTACACGTGCACTAGCAAAATGTCCTGCTTTAATTACTGTCAAGTAATAATATAATTTAATAATTTTCACTTTTTGTCACATTTTCTATTAAAACTCACATGATGAATGAAAATAAAACTCTAAATTACCAACAAATGCTTCAATAAGCAATAGTTGGATTTTTTGGAATAAATGAATGTTTGATTCTCACTTGAAACATTACCATTTCATATTTTCTCCTGTTGTGCCCCAAATTATTTGTACCACATACAACTTCTGTAAGCTTTGTAATTAAAACTGATGAAAAAATCAATCATTCAAATTCTGGAATGAATTAAAAGCTTACAGCAATTTAAAAACAGTTAAAATTCTGAATTCAGAGAGTATGCGTTTGGGTTTTTTACAATCCTGATTTACCATCCACCTGAGGTTTTATCTTTTCTACATTATCAGAAACAGTTATCCATTCCCTCAGCTATTTTAAAGTTAAATGCTGATGACTGTAAAAAAAGAAAAAAAGGGATACAGTACTCCAACCCCAATAAGACAGAGGTATTTAATGTTAATTAAAGGTAGAACACATTTTTATGGTTCATGTCTCTGTGCAGAACATATCTCATTACCTGCTTTGGCAGTTACAGCAAAGAATTCAAGACTTAAAGGGAAAAGAGGATTTGTTTCCTTAGAAAGTAATGACCATATTTTAAGTGCTATATAATATTTTAGAATAATGATGATATTCCTCTCATTTATACATCAAATATTTATTCTAAAATAAAACTGTTCTTACGATTTTTCCATTTGCCAGGTGTCCACAGAGAACTCAATTATCTTTACTAACAACACTTAGTCTTACAAAAGTTTCTTTTATGACTTGACTTTGAACAGTACCTTATACTGAGCACCTGATCTGCCTGAACTAATTAGGATTGGTCAGAATTAGGCTTTAGACATGTACAAAACAATCACAAGCTCCCTGAGTCTCTCAAGAAGGGATAGTAGTTTAGGGAAAAAAAACCCTTGTGGAATTTTATAATAGTTTTAATGCTTTGAGTTTTGGCTACACCAGCATAGCCCACAGCATCATTCCTGAATATATTAAACTACTGAATGATTTAATGACTGAGTGATGATTTTAGATTAAATTGTATTTTATCACATTCATGTGTGTAATTGTGTGAGCATGCACAGAATCAGTTGAAAAGAGCTGCAAACCATGGCTGAGTCATCAATTGCCTTTGTCTTAGGGCTCTGGTAAGGAGTTTTGAAATGAAAAAGTGTTCTATGCTACACATGGTTGTCAAATATATGTGTTTTTTATTTCTCTTATTCTCTGTCTTATTCTCTACAGTTTCTTTTGTCTTGCATTTTGTAAAGGCATTAGCAATGCTGTACCAAATCGATCATGAGTCATAAAACTCTTCTAATACAAACAAAAAAAAAAAACTTTTTAAGTAAGAGAAGACTGTTCAACAGCTTTTTATAATTTTTCTTCATTTTGATTTTATTTTTATAGAGGACTAGCTTTACCTTGCGCAAGAGCCCTTGTAAACTGGTTCCATACCTGAGTCTCCAAGACTGAGAACAGTGTCCACCACCTGCACTAACTTTTGACATAAAACAACAACATGCTTCTGCTTGGTCTGAGCTGCAAAATGCATGCTCACATTCTTGCCTGGCTCATTTAGCCATTTCAGTAGATACAATCTTTGGAGGAAAACTTGTCTTTGGTTTTACTGTGAACATGTATACTACCACTAATGTGAATGAAATGAAAGTGAAGAGTGAAACATGAACTTCAGCCCAATTTTTTCTTGGACTAAGAGGCTGGAGCTTTTGGGATCCAGGGGCAAGTCTCTGCTTCATGTGAATGATTGCAATCACTCCGTACCCACAATAAATATGAGTGGCCTCCAAGCCACTCTAAGCTGTGCCAGGTAGCTTCAGTTTGCAATAGATAATAAACCACTAAAAAATAGTGAGAGAAGAGCACCCATTGGATGTCTGCTTTCCTCTCCTATAATGCATTGCAGTGTAGTTTGGCAGAGGCATTAAAAAGAGTTACATTTAGCCAATTGCTGTTATTTTCTCTCACTCTGCTCAAGATGTGTAAAAGAGCACAGAACAGACGAGAATCTGTCTTTGTCTTTTCTCTTTTTATTTCTCTGATAACAGTTCCTGTGAAAAATGAATATTCACTAAGTGAATGGGAAATGAATATAGAAGTATGCTGAGCATGACTGAAAGTAAATTGAAAGAGTCAAAGATACTGTTTTGGTGTTATTCTCCTAATTCAACACTTGTTCATTTGCTTTTTGAAAAAGTGATGAAGATAGAATATTCTTACCTATTTTCTCTGAAGAGATTCTAACATTCAGTTTCAGACTTCAGTAATACACTTTAAAATAGAAAAACAAACAAACGTGCTTGTGATTCTTTTTCATTATTCATGAAAAGAAAAACTAATTATGAAAACATTTATTTGATGTTTTATTCATGAGCTAAATTTTATAAATTAGTTGCTATAATAATACAGTTGTATACCTTTCTGTTTGGTTCCAGCAGTTTCTTCTATTAATAGCTATGAAAGCTAAACTATAATGATGCAAAGAGGGATGACTGATTAGCATAATGGATCAAACAATTTCTTCAGAAATTTTCTCTCTCTGGTTTCAATAGCTATAATTATTTTTTTGTTTAAAGTAAATTGTGGCAGCAGAAACTACATCCCTTTGGTGGCTTTTGCATTCTGTTTCAAATGAAATGCCTGACAATAAACAACATTGTTCTCTTTTGTTCTTCCATATGAAGTACAAGTGAGTTTTCACACTTGTAATGTTTCACAGTAACTAAAATGATAATCTTTAACTTGTTTAAAAAATATTTTCAGTAAAAATTTATTTTCATGTTTAATATAAACCCTTATTTTCATAAAGAAGTCTTATGATTAATAGAGAGCAAAGTTTTTTCTTTAGCCTGAAACATTTTTTTGTTTTGAGAATTGATTAAACAAATCATGAGATTATCTAAATGGAAAGATGGTTAAAAAGTAATAGTTTTTCAAAATTAACTTATGAAATTAAAACTGTACAGTTACTGATTTTTCCCAAGTTGAATTGGGAAGAATGATTTTATGCCTGCTTAAACTGATGGAATCTGAATGCCGTCCTACTTATAAAGAGAATGAGAAAGTAAAGATGAACATAATATTCCTCTGAAACCTTTCCTTAAACCTGACAACTGATAAAATACAATTCAAGGAGGGGGGAAAAGAAAGAAAAAAACCCCTAAAATAATTTTGCTCTTTATAAAATCATGGAACTATTTAGGTTGGAAAGTACCTCTAATATCATTGAGTCCAATCTCTGACCAATCACCTTGTCAAATATGTCAAATATTGTGGAATTGAAATCCATAGGGCCACCTAAATACCTGATTTCTTGCACTCAAAATGTGTTTATGGAATTCAAAAATGAGAGTACAAGAGAGAAAGTGACTTATTATTAAGCCCACTGAGGCTTAATTAAAAGGAAAGTCTTTTGATTTCTACAGTTTGCTTATAATAATCCCCTTATTGGTACTGTAGAATTCCTAAAAATAAGTTATATATAATTTTTCCTTGTATCAGTCACGAATAAACTAAGCAAAAAAATTTGGTGAGCTGGAGGTAGGGAACCATAATAGCATATAAAAGAATGATGGAATCCTTTTTGAGGCAAACTTCCTATACAAATGGATTCCAGATTCTGCAATACCAGATCTATAGGTTCTTAATGTAAGCCCAATATTAATAACTTTATAGAAAGTTGTGTTATATGAAATTATTTTAAAGTAATTATGTTATATGAAATTATTTTAAATTAATTAAATTACTTTCATATGAATATTAAATATCCAAAAGCAGGTGTTTCAATATCTGCTTTGGAATCTGGAAGTTATCCATTTACCCTATGGCCTTATGGGTTGGTATGAACAAGCATCTGGTCTTTGCCAGTCAATCTATGAAGAAGATTTTAAAAAATTGAATATAATATTTCTGAAAATAAGCTCTTAATTTCTCTCTCTCTTTTTTTTTTTTTTTTCAATTTTTATGGTCATCTTTCCACTTCTGAATCTCAGATAAGGACAAATCCTTTTGGATAAGTTAGTTGGCAACAAACTTCTTCACAACAGAGTTTTGCTTTTGTCCTTCATTTTTGTTATTTAATGTGGTTTAAGTTCAAGTATCTTCTCCGTTTAGCTACCTTGAGTATCCTGTCTTTGCAGGTTAAGAATGTGGTTTTTGTTCTTTTTGCCAAACAGTATGAATAATCAGGGTAGGAATAATGCCATTTTTTTGATGCTTGTATTCCAAGAGAGTAGGAAGAATTCCCAGGACATTAATTACTTCTAGCTGAATTGTGAATGAAATTCATAATTAGTTAAACCCTTCAGTTTTCTGAAAACCTTTATTAATCCTACTGTAATGTTAACTGGAAAGCATAGCAAATTAGTAGTGACTGGAGTTCCACAGGACTTTCTTTTTTACTAAAGGTTTTTCTTACTCAGCAAGGATCTCCATTTAAACAGATAATTTGAAAATGCCTGTGTGATTTAGTGGTGCCTGCTGCATTCAGTATAGTCCAACAGCTAAAGGAGAGAGACTCAGAAGAGCTGTGTATTTTTTCTAGCTTAGTCTTGGGCCCACAGGGTGACTTTTGGCTATTTACTTTTCTTCTTTGATCTATTTGTCTATTTGTCTATTTACTTATCTTCTCAGCTTTCTCACTGAAATTTATGAAGTGTCCTTCTTTTGTGAAATAGTTACTAATCTATAGGGGAAAGGTATTAGGTAAATGAAAATTATCTACTTGCAGTAATATTCAGTGGTTTAAAGTTACAGAACCACATTTCAGATTTCGTCTTTGTAGCTCAGCTCCTACCAAACTACCATTCATTTTCCAATCATATGTACAAGATAGGTGATCTGGAAATGTTTCTCATAAACCACAAACATGTCTGCTGCACTATTTGTCACATTAGCTGTGAGGCTTTTTCCCATGGAGAGCACACAAAATCATGGTGAAGTAAACAGGAAGATGGGGAATAGTTCCCTAATGAATCATCATGTGTATGGGTTTTCCTTCATGGTGGAAAGTCTTCAGAACTTCTCCATGTTTTCTGGGCTACTAATTGCAGGAAAACTTAGTTGCTTTAATGATGTCTTAATTTTCTTAAGTAAAAGTTGGTATCTGTAATTATGTTCGTATATAAATACACAGAGACATACACACAAGTACCTTGTTGGAATATTTCTTTAATATCAGAATTAGCTTTCAGATAGCAAGGAAAAAAGTGTTGATTTTTTCCTTCTTAGTAGAACCCAAACTCCTAGGATGGAATTCAATCAAGAGGTTGCAGTTAAAGCTCTGAGTAGTGCTACCTCTGTTTATTTGGTGAGTCATACAAAACTTTTTTGTTTCTTGGTGTTTTTTTTTTTTAGAGAAGGGAGGCTGGTGGGATTTTTTTTTTTTTTGAGTGGGAGGGGGTTATATGTGCCTTCTTGTATCACGTCCTTCAGTCATCAGAGCGCTGTTAGCTCACTGATTCTGTTAGAGGAAGTGTGAAGGGTCTTCTTACTGCTTAAATGCTGAACATTCAACACTAAATACACTGCCAAGTAAAAGACACACCCTTTTACATTTCACATTGGAGTCTGAGCACGGGCATGCAGAAGTCTGCTCATCAGTTCTGTCTGGAGTGGTTTGTGAGAGGAGGTTGCAATTGTTTCATCTCCTTTTAAACTGGAGAGTAAGCTATTATTAGCTTTTCTTGTAAGAGGTCATAATGGGGAAAAAAGAAAGGAGGTTATTAAATGCTCTGGCACTGATTTAAATGCAGTGAGAATTACAGGTGGTTAGATCATAATGTTGCTGGAAGGGAATTCAGGAGGTTATTCAGTCTGTGTCCATTCATCTTCTGCAGGGCAGGGCCAATTACATGCAGGTAGAGTCTGAGAGACATCTGTGCAGCCTTAAACACCTCCAGCACCGGAAATACCAAAGCTTTCCCAAAGGTGTGACCCAGGCTTTACCTTACTGCTGTTATTAAGGTGTTTCTGTTAATATCTCGTTCTTTATAATTTAAGCCAATTGCTGTTTTTCATATTCACATGAATATGATATTAGGTTAATTCCTTCCTCTTTCCTGAAATTTTTATTTAGGTGAATATTTATTTTGTTTGGTTTATATTTGTATCTGTGTTTCTCCCCTTCAGATTAAATTATTCTGTCTCTTCATTCAGTATTCTGTATCAAATAATGCTTTAAAAACCTCTCATATTTGTGACTCTCCTCCAGACTTCCTGTCAAATTTCTTGAAATATATTTTCTCAAGCTGGACACAAATTTCTTGCACTTTGTCCTTACTAGTGCTGTCTAAACCAAAAGGTTATTACATTTATTTTTCATTTATATAGGAGAAACCAAGGTTTAGTTGGCTGACTGCAGAAGCATTGGCTTATGTTCTGCTTCTTATTAAGATAACTACTGTCTTAAGATAACTACTATGTACATCTCTCAGAGTGTTTTTTCCCACCCAATTATTTCACACTTTGTATTTATGTAGATGGCAGTCCCTAAGTAACTTCTACTTCTCTTGGCTAAATAAGATGCAATTGTTTTTCAGGTTGTATCTCCAATTTGTCCAGTTCAGCTCTGTGTTTCAACATATTTCTAATCCAAATTTCAGGAATTCACCACCCAGCCTCTTAATGAAAATATGAAATAGGTATGAGGATACAGATGCATGAGCAATAGAGCTCTGCAGAAATCCATTTGCCATCTAGTTCAGAGGGAAGCATTAAGAACCTCCACTTATCTCTTGTTCATTGTTCATTGGAGGAGAATTTTGTATATTTTCTCTCGTTGCTGTACTCACAATTTAGTTTTATGTTCTTTCATTTGAGAAATTGATTAAACATTAGAAAATGCCAGTGATTTTCATTGTTCTATCATTCAAAATAACCAGGTCACATATGATAAATTTTGTAATAATTTAACATGAAATAAATAGCTCAGGAGTTCTCTTCTGAGAGAAAAAAAAAAAAGTTGTTTAGTTCTAATGCCTTCTTTTCTGATAGTAAAATTAAGTAACTGATTCCTTCTATATGTACAAAGACAAGGTTGCAAGGAGGAGCAAAATAGTCATATGAATTTAATTTGAAGACCATAGCCCAGAACACAAATGCTGTAAGTGCAGTAGCTTGTTTCAAGAATAATGAATATGAAACAATGCCTTTGATAAAAGAATGGTGGTACAGAGAATGAGCTCCACAGAAAATCTCAGAAAATGCCATAGAACTTTTCAGTTAAAAACAAAACAAAATTACTCCCAAGTAGTTCCACTTCTTTTTCAAAAATAAGCCCAACCTGACTACTGCTAGTAATAGTCTAGAAGAAGAGCAGGGATCACTCAGAAATCAAAAGAATGGATGCTCTTTAAATTGACAATTATTGATTAATTGTACAGTTAAATTAAATTTACTTTCATTTTCTGTCATATATCTATCAGCAAGACTTCTTCACCTGCACATTTAGTGATTACACCAGTTCCAGTCTTGGCAGTGGAGGTATTCAGTTCACTCTACACCATCTTGGAATGCAGTTATTTTCATGTTTTCCCACTTATGCTTCTTCTCCTTCAGTTCTGTGCTACTCCTCTGATGGTACCGGGCAATTTTCTGTCTAGTCTAATGACATCTCAGCTTAAAAATTGCCTTGTCTTTTCTTTTTTTGAAATGCAGTATGGGGCTGGGGTGAACAAAACGGGGCTGCTGGAA